>CAXITT010001276.1:28681-45624 GCA_964033795.1 Lymnaea stagnalis | reverse complement strand
CCCCTCTGCCAGTCAGACCCATTTGCCATTTTTCAGACCCCTCTGCCAGTCAGACCCATTTGCCATTTTTCAGACCCCTCTGCCAGTCAGACCCATTTGCCATTTTTCAGACCCCTCTGCCAGTCAGGCCCATTTGCCATTTTTCAGACCCCTCTGCCAGTCATACCCATTTGCCATTTTTCAGACCCCTCTGCCAGTCAGACCCATTTGCCATTTTTCAGACCCCTCTGCCAGTCAGACCCATTTGCCATTTTTCAGACCCCTCTGCCAGTCAGACCCATTTGCCATTTTTCAGACCCCTCTGCCAGTCAGGCCCGTTTGCCGGAAAGCTTCTTGGAATAAAGTTAGTAAACGTGTCAAATAAAAATTACAACCGAACCTCATCTCATTGGCCCCTTACACCTTTCCAGTAAACCTCGAGGGATCAGTTTACCACAGTCTAAGACCCACTGTTATGTATTTAAAACGGACATGAATTCGCTATAATCTGTTGTTAATCCGGGCGATATAAAAATAGGATTAAGCCAATGGATACTTTTTGTTGTTAATGTTGTGTCATTCAATTGAAAAGCTGTGAATTTTGGAACTATCTTGACGGTCAACGTCCGATTTTTGACACAGACTTACTGCCAAATTTACTGCAGGTGGCTATTATATTCTTATCCCGCCTTATTTCTCCCCCCACCCCTACTTTTGTAACAATAGGATAATCTCCCGTGTCACTAGACGGTGTAATGTATATAAAACACACCACAGAAAATAATCCATGCAGGCCGAACGCAAAGTGGCTGGCCTCTTGTGTTACCCGGAGTACAATAAATATTAGAGGTTGGCAGTTGTTGGTGGGTGGAGGCTTTGCTTTATTAGATGATAGCAGTTGTGGGGAGAGAGAGGGAGAGAGTAGGGGGGTGTGCTTTATTCCATCAGGAGGGGGGGGGGGGGGTAAGGGAGCCACACAACTCCGAAGGTATTCTTCGGGGTGCCCAGTGTTAAGATAGAAACAAAAAGGTCCTTGGATTCTTATATCGGACCCGTCCTCAGAGTACGACACATGAGCGTGATCACATCTCCTGTCAGTCTTGTAACAAAAGTGACTAGCACTTCATTTAACCCTTTAAAAAAAAAATAAAAAAAACAGTGATATCAGTGGCGTAGCTAGGGGAGGGGTCCAAATACGAAAGTCCACCCCCGGGCCCCTACTTAAGGGGGGCCCCAAAAGGCGTGTCCGAATTTTTTTTTACATTAAATAATGTCGAATGTCAAAATGCAGGGGCCCCTAAAGAGACCAAGGCCCCCCGGGCCCCCGAATCCCCCCCCAAATCCCTAGCTACGCCACTGATAATATTGTAGAGAAATTTTATATTTGTATGAAAACATCTGTACAATAAATGCTATCATTTTAGATGCAGGTGTCCCAATCAACATTATCTTAAAATTTCCAGAGTTAGGGTGACATTAGAAGGTTAGATAGATATTCGTAATTTAAAAAAAAAAAAAAAAAAAAAAAAAAAAAAAAAAAAAACAAAAAAAAAAAAAAAAAAAAAAAAAAAAAAAAAAAAAGCACTAGCATTATTAATATTATAGAGTAGTTTCCTTACATTTCGTGTACATGACCAGGCATTGAATGTCAACACGAACCATGGCAGGATTTCTAATGTTAATACGAACATCAAAAATAGGGCACAGTGCATCACTGTATATGCCGCCCCCATGGCGAGTTATGAACTATGCGAAATTAATGACCCCCCCCCCCCGCGTATCAGTTTGGAAACCGTCCCAGCCCCCATTGGTTATTGATCTTAACGCCACAGATGCTCCACTGAGTGTGACGTAGAGCTTCGCGGCATGTGGTTTCACAGTTTAATCCCAGATACCCCCTCCCCCAAGTTTCAACACAATTACCCCCTAGTTTCAACACTAATACCCCAAAAGTTTCAACACAAATACCCCGAGTTTGATTCCGGATATTCCCCTAAGATTCAATAAAGAAAACAACTGACACATTTAAATTAATATACCCCAACCTTGTGGTTTTAATAAAAACATCCCCAGGTTTAACCACATATACCCCGCTTCCCGAGTTTCAACGCATTTACCCCACTCCCCCGAGTTTCAACGCATTTACCCCACTCCCCCGAGTTTCAACGCATTTACCCCACTCCCCCGAGTTTCAACGCATTTACCCCACTCCCCCATGTTTCAACGCATTTCCCCCACTCCCCCGAGTTTCAATACATATATGATGTACCGCACTCCCCAAATTTCAATACTGATAACCCCCACCGAAATTTCAACACAAATACCACCCAAGTTTCAACACAAATACCCCCCACGTTTCAACACAAATACCTACCAAGTTTCAACACAAATACCCACCACGTTTCAACACAAATACCTCCCAAGTTTCAACACAAATACCCCCCACGTTTCAACACAAATACCTCCAAAGTTTCAACACAAATACCCCCCACGTTTCAACACAAATAACCCTCAAGTTTCAACACAAATACCCCCCACGTTTCAACACAAATACCCCCCAAGACTCAACACAAATACCCAACAAGTATCAACACAAATAACCCACAAGAATCAACACAAATCCCCACGTTTCAACACACATACCTCCAAAGTTTCAACACAAATACCCCCCACGTTTCAACACAAATACCTCTCAAGTTTCAACACAAATACCCCCCACGTTTCAACACAAATACCTCCCAAGTTTCAACACAAATACCCAACAAGTTTCAACACAAATAACCCACAAGTTTCAACACAAATACCCACCAAGTTTCAACACAAATACCCTCCAAGTTTCAACACACATACCCCTAGACTAATCCCAGAAAATCCCAGGTTTCACAATTATCAAAAGAAATACCCCCACGTTTATGCAAATATAGCCAAATCCTTTTTGTTATTTACAATTTTCACACAAAATATCCCCCAAACTCAAAAAAAAACCAACAAAAAAACACACAAAAAAAAACCAACCAATACCTTCAAGTTTAAACCTATATTCCCCCTATCCCCACTTTTCAAACCACTAGTTTCAACACAGAATGTCTCCCCCATTTCAAATACAGGCGCTGCCAACGTGTGATGAAACTTTGATGAGGTTATGCTAATCACCGCCAGATTCCCGCGCCTCGTTTGACGACACGAAACAAAAATCTCTGGATTTAATATCTTGAGAATTATAATAATGCGCGGCACTCTTCCACGTCACTACCCTGGCCACACAGGCATCGTAAAACTGGATTTGTTACAGAGAAGTGTAAGCGATGCGTTGCCATGGTGAATAACGAGCCGACGGTCCATTCACGGCAGCGGTTCTCATAAGCTGGACGAGTCGTCTCTTATCAAAGTCAACAACAAACAAACGTAATGCATTTCAACCCGAATTGTTTCCATCCATCCATCCATCCATCCATCCATCCATCCACCCACCCACCCACCCACCCACCCACCCATCCCCCCACCCCTCCATCCCATCCATCCATCCACCCCATCCATCCATCCATCCATCCCATCCATTCATCCACCCATCCATCCACCCATCCACCCATCTATCCATCCATCTNCCCCCCCACCATCCACCCATCCACCCATCCACCACCCACCCACCCACCCACCCATCCATCCATCCACCCACCCACCCATCCATCCCATCCATCCACCCCATCCATCCATCCATCCATCCCATCCATTCATCCACCCATCCATCCACCCATCCACCCATCTATCCATCCATCTATCTATATATCTATCTATACATATAAATCTATAGCGATATATATATATATATCAATCATTGAACGGCCATCACGATGTAAACCACAATGTTAAATGTATGAACAAATTCTCCATCTGTATGCCACCTGAAATCCTCTTGATTCAATTTTTTTAACCTGTATCCCATATTTACTTTATAATATAAGGAACATAGTGTATCAGTATGAAACGTCCATGACATCCTGTATGAAATCATCATGACATCATGTATGAAATCATCATGACATGTATGAAATCATCATGACATCATGTATGAAATAATCATGACATTCTGTATGAAATCATCATGTCATCCTGTATGGAATCATCATGACATCCTGTATGAAATCATCATGATATCCTGTATGAAATCTTATGACATCCTGTATGAAATCATCATGACATCATGTATGAAATCATCATGACATCATGTATGAAATCATCATGACATCATGTATGAAATCATCATGACATGTATGAAATCATCATGTATGAAATCATCATGACATTCTGTATGAAATCATCATGACATCCTGTATGGAATCATCATGACATCCTGTATGAAATCATCATGACATCATGTATGAAATCATCATGACATGTATGAAATCATCATGACATCATGTATGAAATCATCATGACATCATGTATGAAATCATCATGACATCATGTATGAAATCATCATGACATCCTGTATGAAATCATCATGATATCCTGTATGAAATCATCATGACATCATGTATGAAATCATCATGACATCATGTATGAAATCATCATGACATTCTGTATGAAATCATCATGACATCCTGTATGGAATCATCATGACATCCTGTATGAAATCATCATGACATCCTGTATGAAATCATCATGACATCCTGTATGAAATCATCATGACATCCTGTATGAAATCATCATGACATCCTGTATGAAATCATCATGACATCCTGTATGAAATCATCACGACATCCTGTATGAAATCATCATGACATCCTTTTTTTTTTGGCACGGTCTTAAAATGTTTTATTATAAAAGAAGTTAACTTCATTCGATAGATAGGTTGGTGCATATACGTACTGTAGCTGACAAGACAGCATGGACAGCAGGGAGAATGTTCAAGGGATCATTGCTGTGCGTTTGATGCGGAGGTGTGAGGACCGCCGATTTACAGCCTCAGCTTTAGATTATAAGTGATGCATAAATCCTAACGGGCAGATTATTTTAAAATGATGTTGGTTTATTGATGGAAATTGTCGTGATGTGAACAGGACATCTGTCGTGGTGAACAAACACTCCTGATGTCCAGAATTTACAATTTAGCGCCATCTACCGTACCTTGTTATGATAATGGAACGGCTCTTATAATTAACGTGTATTCGATTAGTATTAACCGGTGAACAAGTTATAGCAGTCGTTTTTAACCGGTGAACAAGTTATAGCAGCCGTTCTCAACCTGTGGGTTGCCACCCCTTTTTCGGGGTCCAACACAGGTGTCGCCTAAGGCAGTAGCAAAACACATATTCATGAAGTAGCAATGACAAAAATGGTTTTTATATTAGGGGGTCACCACAGCATGGGGAACTGCTTTAAAGAGTCGCGGCATTAGGAAGGGTGAGAACCACTGAGCTACAGCCTATAATAGCTTTAGGAATATTGGCTGATTTGCAAGACTTGTACTTATAGAGACAGGGCGATGTAGCAATGTTACAAGATGATTTTTTTCACACAAACATAACAACGGACAAACAATTGAACTTTTCAAAGCTTTGAATTTAAAATAATTTTCCTCGATCAAAAGCAAATTTTTTTTTAATCCCCTCGAGCAGCACCGGAAGTTGCGCAACAGGACCGAATAGGTCAGGTCCTCCCCACCCATAATTGTATGTAAAGACATACTGAATTTACTTGGTACGGGGCGAAACACGAGTGCCCAAACTCTGTAGTCAACAAACACAATTCATACTTGTATTGGCCACCCTTTGTCAAAGCAACTTTTGATTATTGGATTTTTTTGTGGTGGGTCACCGAGGTGGTGGGTCACCGAGGTGGTGGGTCACCGAGGTGGTGGGTCGCCGAGGTGGTGGGTCACCGAGGTGGTGGGTCACCGAGGTGATGGCTCGCCGAGGTGGTGGGTCACCGAGGTGGTGGGTCACCGAGGTGGTTGCTCACCGAGGTGGTTGGTGCGTGGGGGTAAGCGAGGCGGTCGGTGCGACGCAACAAACATATTTCCGAACGTCGCATCAAACAATGGCGGGTGTTTTCTGGCCATGAACTTGGAAGGTTTCTCAGACGTAACCAACGAAAACGAGGATATTTTTTTCTTTGAATTCATCGAACGAGTTACCGGAATAAACTGAAATGTCAAGCCGTGACCTCCGACGTCCATTTGTAGAAACCAGAAAACCGCCTGATTAAACCAGAGAGTAAACTTATTCGACTTAAAAATGTTTTCTTTCGGATGGCTACAATAAGAATGAAACAAAAATGGAGATTTTCTTTTTTTAAGAATGCACTTTTGCAAATTGTTATTCGATGTCAACATGAAAATTTGATAATTGACAAAGAGTCTCAAAGAATTGACATACAATATGACATCAAATATGATTTAAAAGTATGATATACACAATATGATAACAAAAATAAACGCGTACTTGAAGAAGCTGACCTAAAAAAATATGTTCCCATGTACACAACAAACATAAACTATTAATAAACGGGAGGGGGGGGGTGTGGTTTCATTTCAAACAATTTTGAAAACCACGAAGATGAGATGATTAAACTGGATGTGTTGGCCCTTGTAAAAACACTGAAATTATTTTTGGCATTCGAAAGTTGTAAATATTGAAATTATTTTTGGCATTCGAAAGTTGTCAATATTGAAATCATTTTTGGCATTCGAAAGTTGTCAATATTGAAATTATTTTTGGTATTCGAAAGTTGTGAATATTGAAATTGGTTTTGGTATTCGAAAGTTGTAAATATTGAAATTATTTTTGGCATTCGAAAGTTGTCAATATTGAAATCATTTTTGGCATTCGAAAGTTGTAAATATTGAAATTATTTTTGGCATTCGAAAGTTGTAAATATTGAAATTGGTTTTGGCATTCGAAAGTTGTCAATATTGAAATTATTTTTGGCATTCGAAAGTGTTTTAACTACTACAATTTAAATAGCAAGCATGACAACCCCCCTCCCCCTTTCCATCCCCACTACCTCCCACCTCCCACCCCCCTACACCACCCACACCTGAGTACAATAGGCTTATTGTTATAGCCCCAGGACTGCCGCTCTTATCTTTCATAAAGTCATAAACACTATAAGCCAAGCATATTTTATAGGCGGCCATAAAGTTATTCTTTACAACCAATTAAGTTGGCATGACACTGTCATTAATTTATTCCCCCGGTCTAAAAATTATTTCGTTTAGAACAGAAAGCAAAAACTCAGCTACCACAGAGATTTGAGAAGGAACAAAAAAAAGACTGATTGTAAATGGATTTAATTTTTTTTTTATTTCAATTAATTTTTAAAAGCGATTTTAATTTTTTTTTTAAAGCGGACAAATCGTTGAAGATATTTGCACACCAGAGCTATAACTATACTCGAAATAACCCACACCAACAAATTGTGAACTTTCCCATCCACTAAAATCATGCGTTCAAGTAACGCACTCTATTTGTGTACCCAAATTAGTGCTAACGTCAGGGAATTGTATTTTATTTGACGCGCCTTTTGAACGAAGTGTAACATCTAGTGAATTGTTACTTGTGATTTAAATACAGAAGGCAATGCTCATAAAGCCAAGTATGGTACCAAGAGATATCTTTGAAAACATGTGATGACCACAATGTACGCATTCAAATTTAGGGACATGTTCATACTGACCAAACTTTTCACACATACCGAACGTTTTTGTGCTGGGCTTTTCATACTGACCAAACTTTTCATACTGACCAAACTTTTCATACCAAACTTTTCATACTGACCAAACTTTTCATACTGACCAAACTTTTCATACTGACCAAACTTTTCATACTGACCAGGCTTTTCATACTAACCAAACTTTTCATACTGACCAAACTTTTCATACTGACCAAACTTTTCATACTGACCAAACTTTTCATACTGACCAAACTTTTTATACTGACCAATTAATTATTGCTTCTTAAGATTTTTTAACGAGGTATAAATTATTTGATAGAAATCCGTAAGGGTTATTAGTGGGGCTGAGCATGCATATTTGAAAAAACAAAATATATGAATTTCTAACAAAAGAATGCCACATGCTTATTAGAATTTGCAACATAGAATTTGTAGCATGGGCTGAGTGTCATGGAATGTTAAACACTGAGTGTCATGGAATGACACCGTAAGTTGTAGCATTGGACTTAAACACTGAGAGTCGTCGAATGACACCGTAAGTTGTAGCATTGGACTTAAACACTGAGTCTCCTCGAATGACACCTTAAGTTGTAGAGTTGGACTTAAACACTGAGTCTCGTCGAATGACACCTTAAGTTGTAGAGTTGGACTTAAACACTGAGTCTCGTCGAATGACACCGTAAGTTGTAGCATTGGACTTAAACACTGAGTGTCGTCGAATGACACCTTAAGTTGTAGCATTGGACTTAAACACTGAGTGTCGTCGAATGACACCATAAGTTGTACCGTTGGACTTAAACACTGAGTGTCATGGAATGACACCTTAAGTTGTAGCAATTATGCGTTTCGGCAGTGTTTACATACGGTATCAATGGCCAGCCACACAGTGCCCAGATCGTTTTGACACGCCAACCTGTGATGGGTCATCTACTACTACTTAGCAACGACGCTGTGAAACAATGAGTTTTAGCACCGTGGGCTGGCGCTGACACTGTGAGAACCAAATACGTCCACACCCGGACGACGGTGTGTCAATGAAGTCCATGCCAGGCTCGCGGTGAACTTAAGCTGCAATCAGGTTAGGAAGAGAAAGTACACACACATGATCTGAGGATACGTGTTGGAGACATGTTATATTATTATTATGTGTTGAATACATGGCAGGCCCCGTACCCAACACATACTATCACATACACGCACGGCCCATTAAAAAAAAAAAAAAAAAGCTATTTTAAAATGCTTTTCGATCGAGAGCCCAAACAAGATTCTGCATGTTATGGAGTATGATACTATGTTTTATGCGGTACTTGCTTGCTAACTGTGACCAAACAGTCGCCGACGTAGACAATACCAAGACCATGTCAGAAATATCCCAGCCCCCCCTCCCCGCTTTTTCTATAAAATCAGATTCAAAAGCGTTTTTTTTTTTTGTACACTCCAATTTATATGCAATCACATCTATCACATCTATCACATCTATCACATCTATCACATCTATAACATCTATCACATCAATCACATCAATCACATCTATCACATCAATCACATCAATCACATCAATCACATCAATCACATCAATCACATCAATCACATCAATCACATCAATCACATCAATCACATCAATCACATCAATCACATCTATCACATCTATCACATCTATCACATCTATCACATCAATCACATCAATCACATCAATCACATCAATCACATCAATCACATCTATCACATCTATCACATCTATCACATCTATCACATCAATCACATCATTCACATCAATCACATCAATCACATCAATCACATCAATCACATCTATCACATCTATCACATCTATCACATCTATCACATCTATCACATCTATCACATCTATCACATCAATCACATCTATCACATCTATCACATCTATCACATCTATCACATCTATCACATCTATCACATCTATCACATCAATCACATCTATCACATCTACCACATCTATCACATCTATCACATCTATCACATCTATCACATCTATCACATCTATCACATCTATCACATCTATCACATCTATCACATCTATCACATCTATCACATCAATCACATCAATCACATCAATCACATCAATCACATCAATCACATCAATCACATCTATCACATCTATCACATCTATCACATCTATCACATCTATCACATCTATCACATCTATCACATCTATCACATCTATCACATCTATCACATCTATCACATCTATCACATCTATCACATCTATCACATCTATCACATCTATCACATCTATCACATCTATCACATCTATCACATCTATCACATCTATCACATCTATCACATCTATCACATCTATCACATCTATCACATCTATCACATCTATCACATCTATCACATCTATCACATCTATCACATCTATCACATCTATCACATCTATCACATCTATCACATCTATCACATCTATCACATCTATCACATCTATCACATCTATCACATCTATCACATCTATCACATCTATCACATCTATCACATCTATCACATCTATCACATCTATCACATCTATCACATCTATCACATCTATCACATCTATCACATCTATCACATCTATCACATCTATCACATCTATCACATCTATCACATCTATCACATCTATCACATCTATCACATCTATCACATCTATCACATCTATCACATCTATCACATCTATCACATCTATCACATCTATCACATCTATCACATCTATCACATCTATCACATCTATCACATCTATCACATCTATCACATCTATCACATCTATCACATCTATCACATCTATCACATCTATCACATCTATCACATCTATCACATCTATCACATCTATCACATCTATCACATCTATCACATCTATCACATCTATCACATCTATCACATCTATCACATCTATCACATCTATCACATCAATCACATCTATCACATCTATAACATCTATCACATCAATCACATCAATCACATCAATCACATCAATCACATCTATCACATCTATCACATCTATCACATCAATCACATCTATCACATCTACCACATCTATCACATCTATCACATCTATCACATCTATCACATCTATCACATCTATCACATCTATCACATCTATCACATCTATCACATCTATCACATCTATCACATCAATCACATCAATCACATCAATCACATCTATCACATCAATCACATCAATCACATCAATCACATCTATCACATCAATCACATCAATCACATCTATCACATCTATCACATCTATCACATCAATCACATCTATCACATCTACCACATCTATCACATCTATCACATCTATCACATCTATCACATCAATCACATCAATCACATCAATCACATCAATCACATCTATCACATCAATCACATCTATCACATCAATCACATCAATCACATCAATCACATCAATCACATCTATCACATCTATCACATCTATCACATCAATCACATCTATCACATCTATCACATCAATCACATCAATCACATCTATCACATCAATCACATCTATCACATCTATCACATCTATCACATCTATCACATCAATCACATCAATCACATCAATCACATCAATCACATCAATCACATCTATCACATCTATCACATCTATCACATCTATCACATCAATCACATCAATCACATCTATCACATCAATCACATCAATCACATCTATCACATCTATCACATCTATCACATCTATCACATCTATCACATCTATCACATCTATCACATCAATCACATCAATCACATCAATCACATCAATCACATCTATCACATCAATCACATCAATCACATCAATCACATCAATCACATCTATCACATCAATCACATCAATCACATCAATCACATCAATCACATCAATCACATCTATCACATCTATCACATCTATCACATCTATCACATCTATCACATCAATCACATCAATCACATCTACCACATCTATCACATCTATCACATCTATCACATCTATCACATCTATCACATCAATCATATCAATCACATCAATCACATCAATCACATCTATCACATCAACCACATCTATCACATCTATCACATCAATCACATCAATCACATCAATCACATCTATCACATCTATCACATCTATCACATCTATCACATCTATCACATCTATCACATCTATCACATCTATCACATCAATCACATCTATCACATCTATCACATCTATCACATCTATCACATCTATCACATCTATCACATCTATCACATCAATCACATCTATCACATCTATCACATCTATCACATCTGAAATGACATTTGGTGGATCAAAATTTTCGATTGCACGTCCCGTGGGTGTTATTGGGAATTAATGGAGACGAGTCGTTCCAGGCATATGAGTTGTGATGATTGTGACAGTGATAGGGGAATGTCATTAGGTCATGATATGGGTATGTCTATGTGTCAAATGTCAGTGTGAAGAGTACGGGTTAAGCTAAATATCCTAAGGGATATGATTCTAGATGTGAGACTGGGGTGTGGTGTCACTTTTTTGAGGGGGGGGGAAGAGCATGATAGTATTTTCAAGAGTATGTGTATGTGTAAAACCCCTTGTTAAAGTTTATGATGTTGTATGAATTAGGCCAGTATAAAAATATCAAGAGCCTCTACAAGAGATACAAGAGTATATAATATATATATATATATATATATATATATATATAAAAAAGAAAAATGCGGTGTGCACATAAAACATTATACCCTTTGTAAAATGCTATAAATTAAATTTGGAAAAGCCTAACCACAGATGTATGTGTATGTGTAAAACATCTTGTTATAGTTTATGTAGTTGTATGAATAAGGACAATATAAAAATATCAAGAGCATCTACAAGAGATACAAGAGTATATAATATATATATATATATATATATATATATATATAACAAGGAAAAATGCGGTGTGCACATAAATCATTATACCCTTTGTAAAATGGTATAAATTAAATTTGGAAAAGCCTAACCACCAAGTACGCGCCAAACTGTTTGAACTGAACAGCGACAACAACAACAACAACAACAACAACAGCGACAACAACAACAACAACAACAACAGCGACAACAACAACCAGACAGTAATATGAACATCGCTGAGCGACAACCCCCAGCAGCGACCACTTCAAGAACCCAGCACGGCAGACATCGGTTCCAGGTGGACAACGCGGCATTGTCCATCGGGCGCAGTGGACATGGCGTCAACACCACAAGGGGGGGGGGAGGGGGGAGGGAGAGGACTAATGAATGACCCAGAAATAACGCGTCCCGACCCGATGGTCGGTGGTCACCATTAGGACGACGACGTGCGCATGATGTGTGAGGCCTTGTACCAGCTGCATGGTTGACCGCACCGAATCAGTATTGATAGCCGCGAGTGGTGGTGGTGTTGTCGCCCGTGACTTAAGACTGGCCGAGTGGGAAAAAAAAGGGGGGGGGGGTATCTCGGTATAATCATTGCAGAAACGTGCGTAACTTAAAGGGGAGGTTATTGGGGGTTTGTAATTTTTTTTATTTGGGGAAGGGGGGGGGTGGTCCATATTGCCATCGATTGGACAAAACAAGTCTTTGCAGACAATTTCCCCACCACTAACCCACACACTGATTTTTTTTCTTTTTTTTTTCTTTTTAAATCTTCAAAAAATATCTAACGATGAACTCTGTCGTATGTTTAACTAGATCGATACTTTAACGATGATTTGCGCCTCAGAAAACGTTTACCTCAACGAATCAGAAATTGTCCGGAAATATGCCTTGTATGACGTCATTAATCAGTCTCATTTATGCGTCTGCAACTCTTTTTTTTTTTTTTAAAGTGACATCAACTGCCGCATCGAACAGCTGTGGCCGTGAGAAACTGCCGCATCGAACAGCTGTGGCCGTGAGAAAGAAGCACACCCCAGCCTCAACCTTCTCACCCATGTCCACCACACGCCGCACACCCGCACAGACGTCCACACATCACAACTCCGACAGACACTACATCACAACTCCGACAGACATTACATCACAACTCCGACAGACACTACATCACAACTCCGACAGACACTACATCACAACTCCGACAGACACTACATCACAACTCCGACAGACACTACATCACAACTCCGACAGACACTAAATCACAACTCCGACAGACACTACATCACAACTCCGACAGACACTACATCACAACTCCGACAGACACTACATCACAACTCCGACAGACACAACAAGGTGTAGAGCATTTTTTAAAGTGTTGGAGAGTACCGAATTATAACTGAGAAAATGGCGTCTCCATTCTTTTTCTAATGGTTTCTAAAAAAAAAATTAATTATTATTTTTAAAAAATAAATTATTTGTTCTTAATGTTTCTTAGGCAAGCTTCGTGTTAAATACCTTGAGGGTCTGTGGCAGGGAAGACATGTCTGTCTACTTCAGATGCGCTTGATAAGTGCATGACATAATTCTGTCTTCTCATTATCGTCCATCAACATGAGCAGATTTGACACACATCATTCTACGCGCCCAAAAAAACAGATCCTACGCTTAATTAATTACCCTGATATATACCCCCGACTCATCCAAAACACACACACACACAAGCGTCACACCTAGAGATGATTAGACTAACTAACCGAATGTAAAGTAAACGTTTAGCATACTCTCTTATAATCAATAATCATAAGTCGTTGAACTTTGTGTAATCCTAAACAGTGCCACACACGATTATTTACAACACACAATCCGTCCGCCTGCCGACAGACTCAATAACGCAAAGACTTATCGTATTGGACGAAATTGTTGATGGTCAATGGGCTCGGCATAAACACGCCACTTGAAACGTCGCTACTTTATTAATTTTAACCAAATAATCCACGATCCAATAATCCACAAAAGAGTAGTCATAAATTATTTCGCGCTGGACAAAATAGAGCGAGCCGCTTGGATTGAGCTGGGGCTGTCCCCGGTTTCATGGATAATGTGGATAGTGAAACGTTTGTGAAAACTGGCAAATCGGCTACAGCAACATTCGCCTCATAGAGGATTGCGCCATCGGCTACAGCAACATTCGCCTCATAGAGGATTGCGCCATCGGCTACAGCAACATTCGTCTCATAAGAGGATTGCATTTGAATGTGACGTGCATAATTTTGTTAGATTTAAAATATCCCACCACCGGTAACAATACCAAACATAGATTATAATATCTGTCATATATAAATACATATATAAGATCACGATATCGGTATTGTATATAACGGAAATCCTACAATCTGTATGACATGAGAGAAGATGATAATGTCTGTATTATATAAACAAAGTTCATCGTATTTGTATTGTATGAACAGATGATCGCTTTAATGGAGTTCATTGACGTCATTGTCCGCCAGTAGCACTAACACACAACATTCAAAGTGATATCAACACACACGTCTTAAAACTGCAGCTCAGCTGATTGTGAGTTACAAGAAAAGATGTTTGTGACGATAATATTTATGATTCAAATTTTTTTTTAAACCCCCTTTTTTTGTGTAAAATGTAAAAAGAAATTCCTGTCAAAGATTTTGTACCCAACCCAATCGATAATCCAAATACGTGTATCCCAAAGATTAATAGATTATCCTATGTTTTGTACCCAACCCAATCGATAATCCAAATACGTGTATCCCAAAGATTAATAGATTATCCTATGTTTTGTACCCAACCCAATCGATAATCCAAATACCTGTATCCCAAAGATTAATAGATTATCCTATGTTTTGTACCCAACCCAATCGATAATCCAAATACCTGTATCCCAAAGATAAATAGATTATCCTATGTTTTGTACCCAACCGATATTCTCAAGACTTGTACCCCAAAAATCAGGATCTATTCCCAATATTTGCAACAAGACTATTTTCTCAAGATTAGGACACAGAAAATATGGCCTAAATATTTGTTCCCAATTTCTATTCTCAATACTTGTACGACATATGCTATGGTATAATTATACACAATCATAGAATGTCGCCCCGATTTTAATCTCCCGATTGCTTATATGCATCAGTAAATCTGATTGTAAATGTGACATTACCGGCATATGGGCACGGCGGTACGCAAAATGTTCTGATCTACTCAAGCTAACAGCCTATAGAGATCATGTCTCATGAGGACCTCTTCTTCTAGAGACCCCATATAGAAATACACATCCTCTCGCCACACGCACACCATCACACCCCCACCCCCAACACCCACACACCAACCCCAGCTCCACCAACTCTAAAAAACTATAAACTTTTTTTCAACCATGTAAAAAAAAAATTTACATACATACTTCCCAGACGTTTTCAAGACAACATTAAACACAATGAACTGATCACTTTAAACACAATGAACTGATCACATTAAACACAATGAACTGATCACTTTAAACACAATGAACTGATCACTTTAAACACAATGAACTGATCACATTAAACACGATGAACTGATCACATTAAACAAAACGAACTGATCACTTTAAACACAATAAACTGAACACTTTCATGACAATGAACTGATCACTTTAAACACAATGAACTGATCACTTTAAACACAATGAACTGATCACTTTAAACACAATGAACTGATCACTTTAAACACAATGAACTGATCACATTAAACAAAACGAACTGATCACTTTTAACACAATAAACTGAACACTTTCATGACAATGAACTGATCCCTTTAAACAATACGAACTGATCACTTTAAACACAATAAACTGAACACTTTCATGACAATGAACTGATCCCTTTAAACAATACGAACTGATCACTTTAAACAAAACGAACTGATCACTTTGAATTTAAACACAATGAACTGATCAGTTTAAACAGTAGCCTCCAACCCGATCTCTTCCCGTGTTCCGATAATATTCGGGGGAGTAAAAAAAAAAAATAATATCAAGTGTCTTCTACCTATATCCCACATATTTCTATAGAATCTGGCTAAGGGCCTTATTTTAAAGCACTACACAGTGCCGGCAACTTTACCGTAGCAACCGGAGTATTTTTGAATTTTTAATATAACTAATACCTTGATTGTTTAAAATCGTGATTCAATTTGAATTCGGAAAGAAAAAAAAATCAAATAATTATAAAGATAGACCAAAGTACTTAATATAACAAGAGCTCATCTTCGACACGTCAATGGAACTACTTGAAGATATCGCATTTTAATTTATTATCTGACTAATATTTTTAAAAAAAATCGAGTAATAATAACAATAACGAGGCATAGAGGTATGTTACACGTGAACACACCCACCCACCAC
>CAXITT010001275.1:107423-118985 GCA_964033795.1 Lymnaea stagnalis | reverse complement strand
GCCCACCAAGTACATCATTCTATCTCATAGATACAAACTATAGCCCACCAAGTACATCATTATATCTCATAGATACTAACTATAGCCCACCAAGTACATCATTCTATCTCATAGATACTAACTATAGGTCATCAAGTACATGATTCTATCTCATAGATACTAACTATAGCCCACCAAGTACATCATTCTATCTCATAAATACTAACTATAGCCCACCAAGTACATCATTCTATCTCATAGATACAAACTATAGCGCACCAAGAACATCATTCTATCTCATAGACGCTAACTATAGCCCACCAAGTACATCATTTTATCTCATAGATACTAACTATAGGTCATCAAGAACATCATTCTATCTCATAGATACTAACTATAGCCCACCAAGTTTATATATCTATCTCATAGATACTAACTATAGCCCACCAAGTACATCATTCTATCTCATAGATACTAACTATAGGTCATCAAGTACATCATTCTATCTCATAGTTACTAACCATAGCTTTCCAAGTACATCATTCTATCTCATAGATACTAACTATAGCCCACCAAGTACATCATTCTATCTCATAGATACTAACTATAGCCCACCAAGTACATCATTCTATCTCATAGATACTAACTATAGCCCACCAAGTACATCATTCTATCTCATAGATACTAACTATAGCCCACCAAGTACATCATTCTATCTCATAGATACTAACTATAGCCCACCAAGTACATCATTCTATCTCATAGATACTAACTATAGCCCACCAAGTACATCATTCTATCTCATAGATACTAACTATAGCCCACCAAGTACATCATTCTATCTCATAGATACTAACTATAGCCCACCAAGTACATCATTCTATCTCATAGATACTAACTATAGCCCACCAAGTACATCATTCTATCTCATAGATACTAACTATAGCCCACCAAGTACATCATTCTATCTCATAGATACTAACTATAGCCCACCAAGTACATCATTCTATCTCATAGATACTAACTATAGCCCACCAAGTACATCATTCTATCTCATAGATACTAACTATAGCCCACCAAGTACATCATTCTATCTCATAGATACTAACTATAGCCCACCAAGTACATCATTCTATCTCATAGATACTAACTATAGCCCACCAAGTACATCATTCTATCTCATAGATACTAACTATAGCCCACCAAGTACATCATTCTATCTCATAGATACTAACTATAGCCCACCAAGTACATCATTCTATCTCATAGATACTAACTATAGCCCACCAAGTACATCATTCTATCTCATAGATACTAACTATAGCCCACCAAGTACATCATTCTATCTCATAGATACTAACTATAGCCCACCAAGTACATCATTCTATCTCATAGATACTAACTATAGCCCACCAAGTACATCATTCTATCTCATAGATACTAACTATAGCCCACCAAGTACATCATTCTATCTCATAGATACTAACTATAGCCCACCAAGTACATCATTCTATCTCATAGATACTAACTATAGCCCACCAAGTACATCATTCTATCTCATAGATACTAACTATAGCCCACCAAGTACATCATTCTATCTCATAGATACTAACTATAGCCCACCAAGTACATCATTCTATCTCATAGATACTAACTATAGCCCACCAAGTACATCATTCTATCTCATAGATACTAACTATAGCCCACCAAGTACATCATTCTATCTCATAGATACTAACTATAGCCCACCAAGTACATCATTCTATCTCATAGATACTAACTATAGCCCACCAAGTACATCATTCTATCTCATAGATACTAACTATAGCCCACCAAGTACATCATTCTATCTCATAGATACTAACTATAGCCCACCAAGTACATCATTCTATCTCATAGATACTAACTATAGCCCACCAAGTACATCATTCTATCTCATAGATACTAACTATAGCCCACCAAGTACATCATTCTATCTCATAGATACTAACTATAGCCCACCAAGTACATCATTCTATCTCATAGATACTAACTATAGCCCACCAAGTACATCATTCTATCTCATAGATACTAACTATAGCCCACCAAGTACATCATTCTATCTCATAGATACTAACTATAGCCCACCAAGTACATCATTCTATCTCATAGATACTAACTATAGCCCACCAAGTACATCATTCTATCTCATAGATACTAACTATAGCCCACCAAGTACATCATTCTATCTCATAGATACTAACTATAGCCCACCAAGTACATCATTCTATCTCATAGATACTAACTATAGCCCACCAAGTACATCATTCTATCTCATAGATACTAACTATAGCCCACCAAGTACATCATTCTATCTCATAGATACTAACTATAGCCCACCAAGTACATCATTCTATCTCATAGATACTAACTATAGCCCACCAAGTACATCATTCTATCTCATAGATACTAACTATAGCCCACCAAGTACATCATTCTATCTCATAGATACTAACTATAGCCCACCAAGTACATCATTCTATCTCATAGATACTAACTATAGCCCACCAAGTACATCATTCTATCTCATAGATACTAACTATAGCCCACCAAGTACATCATTCTATCTCATAGATACTAACTATAGCCCACCAAGTACATCATTCTATCTCATAGATACTAACTATAGCCCACCAAGTACATCATTCTATCTCATAGATACTAACTATAGCCCACCAAGTACATCATTCTATCTCATAGATACTAACTATAGCCCACCAAGTACATCATTCTATCTCATAGATACTAACTATAGCCCACCAAGTACATCATTCTATCTCATAGATACTAACTATAGCCCACCAAGTACATCATTCTATCTCATAGATACTAACTATAGCCCACCAAGTACATCATTCTATCTCATAGATACTAACTATAGCCCACCAAGTACATCATTCTATCTCATAGATACTAACTATAGCCCACCAAGTACATCATTCTATCTCATAGATACTAACTATAGCCCACCAAGTACATCATTCTATCTCATAGATACTAACTATAGCCCACCAAGTACATCATTCTATCTCATAGATACTAACTATAGCCCACCAAGTACATCATTCTATCTCATAGATACTAACTATAGCCCACCAAGTACATCATTCTATCTCATAGATACTAACTATAGCCCACCAAGTACATCATTCTATCTCATAGATACTAACTATAGCCCACCAAGTACATCATTCTATCTCATAGATACTAACTATAGCCCACCAAGTACATCATTCTATCTCATAGATACTAACTATAGCCCACCAAGTACATCATTCTATCTCATAGATACTAACTATAGCCCACCAAGTACATCATTCTATCTCATAGATACTAACTATAGCCCACCAAGTACATCATTCTATCTCATAGATACTAACTATAGCCCACCAAGTACATCATTCTATCTCATAGATACTAACTATAGCCCACCAAGTACATCATTCTATCTCATAGATACTAACTATAGCCCACCAAGTACATCATTCTATCTCATAGATACTAACTATAGCCCACCAAGTACATCATTCTATCTCATAGATACTAACTATAGCCCACCAAGTACATCATTCTATCTCATAGATACTAACTATAGCCCACCAAGTACATCATTCTATCTCATAGATACTAACTATAGCCCACCAAGTACATCATTCTATCTCATAGATACTAACTATAGCCCACCAAGTACATCATTCTATCTCATAGATACTAACTATAGCCCACCAAGTACATCATTCTATCTCATAGATACTAACTATAGCCCACCAAGTACATCATTCTATCTCATAGATACTAACTATAGCCCACCAAGTACATCATTCTATCTCATAGATACTAACTATAGCCCACCAAGTACATCATTCTATCTCATAGATACTAACTATAGCCCACCAAGTACATCATTCTATCTCATAGATACTAACTATAGCCCACCAAGTACATCATTCTATCTCATAGATACTAACTATAGCCCACCAAGTACATCATTCTATCTCATAGATACTAACTATAGCCCACCAAGTACATCATTCTATCTCATAGATACTAACTATAGCCCACCAAGTACATCATTCTATCTCATAGATACTAACTATAGCCCACCAAGTACATCATTCTATCTCATAGATACTAACTATAGCCCACCAAGTACATCATTCTATCTCATAGATACTAACTATAGCCCACCAAGTACATCATTCTATCTCATAGATACTAACTATAGCCCACCAAGTACATCATTCTATCTCATAGATACTAACTATAGCCCACCAAGTACATCATTCTATCTCATAGATACTAACTATAGCCCACCAAGTACATCATTCTATCTCATAGATACTAACTATAGCCCACCAAGTACATCATTCTATCTCATAGATACTAACTATAGCCCACCAAGTACATCATTCTATCTCATAGATACTAACTATAGCCCACCAAGTACATCATTCTATCTCATAGATACTAACTATAGCCCACCAAGTACATCATTCTATCTCATAGATACTAACTATAGCCCACCAAGTACATCATTCTATCTCATAGATACTAACTATAGCCCACCAAGTACATCATTCTATCTCATAGATACTAACTATAGCCCACCAAGTACATCATTCTATCTCATAGATACTAACTATAGCCCACCAAGTACATCATTCTATCTCATAGATACTAACTATAGCCCACCAAGTACATCATTCTATCTCATAGATACTAACTATAGCCCACCAAGTACATCATTCTATCTCATAGATACTAACTATAGCCCACCAAGTACATCATTCTATCTCATAGATACTAACTATAGCCCACCAAGTACATCATTCTATCTCATAGATACTAACTATAGCCCACCAAGTACATCATTCTATCTCATAGATACTAACTATAGCCCACCAAGTACATCATTCTATCTCATAGATACTAACTATAGCCCACCAAGTACATCATTCTATCTCATAGATACTAACTATAGCCCACCAAGTACATCATTCTATCTCATAGATACTAACTATAGCCCACCAAGTACATCATTCTATCTCATAGATACTAACTATAGCCCACCAAGTACATCATTCTATCTCATAGATACTAACTATAGCCCACCAAGTACATCATTCTATCTCATAGATACTAACTATAGCCCACCAAGTACATCATTCTATCTCATAGATACTAACTATAGCCCACCAAGTACATCATTCTATCTCATAGATACTAACTATAGCCCACCAAGTACATCATTCTATCTCATAGATACTAACTATAGCCCACCAAGTACATCATTCTATCTCATAGATACTAACTATAGCCCACCAAGTACATCATTCTATCTCATAGATACTAACTATAGCCCACCAAGTACATCATTCTATCTCATAGATACTAACTATAGCCCACCAAGTACATCATTCTATCTCATAGATACTAACTATAGCCCACCAAGTACATCATTCTATCTCATAGATACTAACTATAGCCCACCAAGTACATCATTCTATCTCATAGATACTAACTATAGCCCACCAAGTACATCATTCTATCTCATAGATACTAACTATAGCCCACCAAGTACATCATTCTATCTCATAGATACTAACTATAGCCCACCAAGTACATCATTCTATCTCATAGATACTAACTATAGCCCACCAAGTACATCATTCTATCTCATAGATACTAACTATAGCCCACCAAGTACATCATTCTATCTCATAGATACTAACTATAGCCCACCAAGTACATCATTCTATCTCATAGATACTAACTATAGCCCACCAAGTACATCATTCTATCTCATAGATACTAACTATAGCCCACCAAGTACATCATTCTATCTCATAGATACTAACTATAGCCCACCAAGTACATCATTCTATCTCATAGATACTAACTATAGCCCACCAAGTACATCATTCTATCTCATAGATACTAACTATAGCCCACCAAGTACATCATTCTATCTCATAGATACTAACTATAGCCCACCAAGTACATCATTCTATCTCATAGATACTAACTATAGCCCACCAAGTACATCATTCTATCTCATAGATACTAACTATAGCCCACCAAGTACATCATTCTATCTCATAGATACTAACTATAGCCCACCAAGTACATCATTCTATCTCATAGATACTAACTATAGCCCACCAAGTACATCATTCTATCTCATAGATACTAACTATAGCCCACCAAGTACATCATTCTATCTCATAGATACTAACTATAGCCCACCAAGTACATCATTCTATCTCATAGATACTAACTATAGCCCACCAAGTACATCATTCTATCTCATAGATACTAACTATAGCCCACCAAGTACATCATTCTATCTCATAGATACTAACTATAGCCCACCAAGTACATCATTCTATCTCATAGATACTAACTATAGCCCACCAAGTACATCATTCTATCTCATAGATACTAACTATAGCCCACCAAGTACATCATTCTATCTCATAGATACTAACTATAGCCCACTAAGTACATCATTCTATCTCATAGATACCAACTATATGTCATCAAGTGCATCATTCTATCTCATAGATACTAACTATAAGTCATCAAGTACATCATTCTATCTCAAAGATACTAACTATAGCCCACCGAGTACATCATTCTTCTCATATAAATTAACTACAGCCCACCAATAACATCATTCTATCTGATAGATACTAACTATATCCCACCAAGTACATCATTCTATCTCATAGATACTAATTATAGCCTACCAAGTAAATCATTCTAACTCAAAGATACAAACTATAGCCCAACAAGTAGATCATTCTATCTCATAGACGCTAACTATAGCTTACCAAGTACATCATTCTATCTCATTGATATTAACAGTAGCCCACCAAGTACATCATTCTATCTCAAGATACAAACTATAGCCCACCAAGTACATCATTATATCTCATAGATACTAACTATAGCCCACCAAGTACATCATTCTATCTCATAGATACTAACTATAGCCCACCAAGTACATCATTCTATCTCATAGATACTAACTATAGCCCACCAAGTACATCATTCTATCTCATAGATACTAACTATAGCCCACCAAGTACATCATTCTATCTCATAGATACTAACTATAGCCCACCAAGTACATCATTCTATCTCATAGATACTAACTATAGCCCACCAAGTACATCATTCTATCTCATAGATACTAACTATAGCCCACCAAGTACATCATTCTATCTCATAGATACTAACTATAGCCCACCAAGTACATCATTCTATCTCATAGATACTAACTATAGCCCACCAAGTACATCATTCTATCTCATAGATACTAACTATAGCCCACCAAGTACATCATTCTATCTCATAGATACTAACTATAGCCCACCAAGTACATCATTCTATCTCATAGATACTAACTATAGCCCACCAAGTACATCATTCTATCTCATAGATACTAACTATAGCCCACCAAGTACATCATTCTATCTCATAGATACTAACTATAGCCCACCAAGTACATCATTCTATCTCATAGATACTAACTATAGCCCACCAAGTACATCATTCTATCTCATAGATACTAACTATAGCCCACCAAGTACATCATTCTATCTCATAGATACTAACTATAGCCCACCAAGTACATCATTCTATCTCATAGATACTAACTATAGCCCACCAAGTACATCATTCTATCTCATAGATACTAACTATAGCCCACCAAGTACATCATTCTATCTCATAGATACTAACTATAGCCCACCAAGTACATCATTCTATCTCATAGATACTAACTATAGCCCACCAAGTACATCATTCTATCTCATAGATACTAACTATAGCCCACCAAGTACATCATTCTATCTCATAGATACTAACTATAGCCCACCAAGTACATCATTCTATCTCATAGATACTAACTATAGCCCACCAAGTACATCATTCTATCTCATAGATACTAACTATAGCCCACCAAGTACATCATTCTATCTCAAGATACAAACTATAGCCCACCAAGTACATCATTATATCTCATAGATACTAACTATAGCCCACCAAGTACATCATTCTATCTCATAGATACTAACTATAGCCCACCAAGTATATCATTCTATCTGATAGATACTAACTATAGCCCACCAAGTACATCATACTTACTCATAGATACTAACTATAGCCTACCAAGTACATCATTCTAGTTCATAGATACAAACTATAGCCCACGTAGTACATCATTCTATCTCATAGACGCTAACTATAGCCCACCAAGTACATCATTCTATCTCACAGATTCTAACTATAAGTCATCAAGTACATCATTATATCTCATAGATACAAACTATATTTCACCAATTACATCATTCTATCTCATAGACGCTAACTATAGCCCACACAGTACATCATTCTATCTCATAGATACTAACTATAGCCCACCAAGTACATCATTCTATCTCATAGATACTAACTATAGCCCACCAAGTACATAATTCTAACTCAAAATACTAACTATAGCCCACCAAGTACATCATTCTATCTCATAGATACTAACTATAGCCCACCAAGTACATCATTCTATCTCATAGATACTAACTATAGCCCACCAAGTACATCATTCTATCTCATAGATACTAACTATAGCCCACCAAGTACATCATTCTATCTCATAGATACTAACTATAGCCCACCAAGTACATCATTCTATCTCATAGATACTAACTATAGCCCACCAAGTACATCATTCTATCTCATAGATACTAACTATAGCCCACCAAGTACATCATTCTATCTCATAGATACTAACTATAGCCCACCAAGTACATCATTCTATCTCATAGATACTAACTATAGCCCACCAAGTACATCATTCTATCTCATAGATACTAACTATAGCCCACCAAGTACATCATTCTATCTCATAGATACTAACTATAGCCCACCAAGTACATCATTCTATCTCATAGATACTAACTATAGCCCACCAAGTACATCATTCTATCTCATAGATACTAACTATAGCCCACCAAGTACATCATTCTATCTCATAGATACTAACTATAGCCCACCAAGTACATCATTCTATCTCATAGATACTAACTATAGCCCACCAAGTACATCATTCTATCTCATAGATACTAACTATAGCCCACCAAGTACATCATTCTATCTCATAGATACTAACTATAGCCCACCAAGTACATCATTCTATCTCATAGATACTAACTATAGCCCACCAAGTACATCATTCTATCTCATAGATACTAACTATAGCCCACCAAGTACATCATTCTATCTCATAGATACTAACTATAGCCCACCAAGTACATCATTCTATCTCATAGATACTAACTATAGCCCACCAAGTACATCATTCTATCTCATAGATACTAACTATAGCCCACCAAGTACATCATTCTATCTCATAGATACTAACTATAGCCCACCAAGTACATCATTCTATCTCATAGATACTAACTATAGCCCACCAAGTACATCATTCTATCTCATAGATACTAACTATAGCCCACCAAGTACATCATTCTATCTCATAGATACTAACTATAGCCCACCAAGTACATCATTCTATCTCATAGATACTAACTATAGCCCACCAAGTACATCATTCTATCTCATAGATACTAACTATAGCCCACCAAGTACATCATTCTATCTCATAGATACTAACTATAGCCCACCAAGTACATCATTCTATCTCATAGATACTAACTATAGCCCACCAAGTACATCATTCTAACTCAAGATACTAACTATAGCCCACCAAGTACATCATTATATCTCATAGATACTAACTATAGCCCACCAAGTACATCATTCTATCTCATATAAATTAACTACAGCCCACCAAGTACATCATTCTATCTGATAGATACTAACTATAGCCCACCAAGTACATCATTATATCCCATAGATACAAACTATAGCCCACCAAGTACATCATTCAATCTCATAGATACCAACCATAAGTCATCAAGTGCATCATTCTATCTCATAGATACTAACTATAGGTCATCAAGTACATCATTCTATCTCATAGATACTAACTACAGCCCACCAAGTACATCATTCTATCTCATAGATACTAACTATAGCCCACCAAGTACATCATTCTAACTCAAGATACTAACTATAGCCCACCAAGTATATCATTATATCTCATAGATACTAACTATAGCCCACCAAGTACATCATTCTATCTCATAGATACTAACTATATTTCACCAAGTACATCATTCTATCTCATAGAAATTAACTACAGCCCACCAAGTACATCATTCTATCTCATAGATACTAACTATAGCCCACCAAGTACATCATTCTATCTCATAGATACAAACTATAGCCCACCAAGTTCATCATTCTATCTCATAGATACTAACTATAGCCCACCAAGTACATCATTCTATCTCATAGATACTAAATATAGGTCATCAAGTACATCATTCTATCTCATAGATTCTAACTATAGCCCACCAAGTACATCATTCTAACTCATAGATACTAACTATAGCCTACCAAGTACATCATTCTATCTCATAGATACTAACTATAGCCCACCAAGTACATCATTCTATCTCATAGATACTAACTATAGCCCACCAAAAACATCATTCTATCTCATAGATACTAACTATAGCCCACCAAGTACATCATTCTATCTCATAGATACTAACTATAGCCCACCAAGTACATCATTCTATCTCCTAGATACTAACTACAGCCCACCAAGAACATCATTCTATCTCATAGATACTAACTATAGCCCACCAAGTACATCATTATATCTCATATAAATTAACTACAGCCCACCAATAACATCATTCTATCTGATTGATACTAACTATATCCCACCAAGTACATCATTCTATCTCATAGATACTAACTATAGCCTACCAAGTAAATCATTCTAACTCAAAGATACAAACTATAGCCCAACAAGTAGATCATTCTATCTCATAGACGCTAACTATAGCTTACCAAGTACATCATTCTATCTCATTGATATTAACAGTAGCCCACCAAGTACATCATTATATCTCATAGATACTAACTATAGCCCAATAAGTACATTATTCTATCTCATATAAATTAACTACAGCCCACCAAGTACATCATTCTATCTGATAGATACTAACTATAGCCCACCAAGTACATCATTCTATGTCAATGAAATTAACTACAGCCCACCAAGTATATCGATCTATCTAATAGATACTAACTATAGCCATCTAAGTACATCATTCTATCTCATAGATACTAACTATAAGTCATCAAAGACATCATTCTATCTCATAGATACAAACTTTAGCCCACCAATTACATCATTCTATCTCATAGATACTAACTATAGCCCACCAAGTACATCATTCTATCTCATAGATACTAACTATAGGTCATCAAAGACATCATTCTATCTCATAGATACTAACTATAGCCCACCAAGTACATCATTCTATCTCATAGATACTAACTATAGCCCACCAAGTACATAATTCTAACTCAAAATACTAACTATAGCCCACCAAGTACATCATT
>CAXITT010001275.1:80936-106726 GCA_964033795.1 Lymnaea stagnalis | reverse complement strand
AGATACTAACTATAGCCAACCAAGTACATCATTCTATCTCATAGATACAAACTATAGCCCACCAAGTACATCATTCTATCTCATAGACGCTAAATATAGCCCACCAAGTACATCATTCTATCTCATAGATACTAACGATAGCTCACCAAGTACATCATTCTATCTCATATAAATTAACTACAGCCCACCAATAACATCATTCTATCTTATAGATACTAACTATAGCCCACCAAGTACATCATTCTATCTCATAGATACTAACTAAAGCCCACTAAGTACATCATTCTATCTCATAGATACCAACTATATGTCATCAAGTGCATCATTCTATCTCATAGATACTAACTATAAGTCATCAAGTACATCATTCTATCTCAAAGATACTAACTATAGCCCACCAAGTACATCATTCTATCTCATATAAATTAACTACAGCCCACCAATAACATCATTCTATCTGATAGATACTAACTATATCCCACCAAGTACATCATTCTATCTCAAAGATACTAATATTAGCCTACCAAGTAAATCATTCTAACTCAAAGATACAAACTATAGCCCAACAAGTAGATCATTCTATCTCATAGACGCTAACTATAACTTACCAAGTACATCATTCTATCTCATTGATATTAACAGTAGCCCACCAAGTACATCATTCTATCTCAAGATACAAACTATAGCCCACCAAGTACATCATTATATCTCATA
This sequence comes from Lymnaea stagnalis, assembly GCA_964033795.1. Taxonomy (NCBI): domain Eukaryota; kingdom Metazoa; phylum Mollusca; class Gastropoda; family Lymnaeidae; genus Lymnaea; species Lymnaea stagnalis. The sequence goes on along the minus strand of CAXITT010001275.1, from coordinate 106,012 downwards.
GATACTAACTATAGCCCACCAAGTACATCATTCTATCTCATAGATACAAACTATAGCCCACCAAGCACATCATTCTATCTCATAGATACTAACTATAGCCCACCAAGTACATCATTCTATCTCATAGATACTAACTATAGCCCACCAAGTACATCATTCTAACTCAAGATACTAACTATAGCCCACCAAGTACATCATTATATCTCATAGATACTAACTATAGCCCACCAAGTACATCATTCTATCTCATAGATACTAACTATAGCCCACCAAGTACATCATTCTATCTCATAGATACTAACTATAGCCCACCAAGTACATCATTCTATCTCATAGATACTAACTATAGCCCACCAAGTACATCATTCTATCTCATAGATACTAACTATAGCCCACCAAGTACATCATTCTATCTCATAGATACTAACTATAGCCCACCAAGTACATCATTCTATCTCATAGATACTAACTATAGCCCACCAAGTACATCATTCTATCTCATAGATACTAACTATAGCCCACCAAGTACATCATTCTATCTCATAGATACTAACTATAGCCCACCAAGTACATCATTCTATCTCATAGATACTAACTATAGCCCACCAAGTACATCATTCTATCTCATAGATACTAACTATAGCCCACCAAGTACATCATTCTATCTCATAGATACTAACTATAGCCCACCAAGTACATCATTCTATCTCATAGATACTAACTATAGCCCACCAAGTACATCATTCTATCTCATAGATACTAACTATAGCCCACCAAGTACATCATTCTATCTCATAGATACTAACTATAGCCCACCAAGTACATCATTCTATCTCATAGATACTAACTATAGCCCACCAAGTACATCATTCTATCTCATAGATACTAACTATAGCCCACCAAGTACATCATTCTATCTCATAGATACTAACTATAGCCCACCAAGTACATCATTCTATCTCATAGATACTAACTATAGCCCACCAAGTACATCATTCTATCTCATAGATACTAACTATAGCCCACCAAGTACATCATTCTATCTCATAGATACTAACTATAGCCCACCAAGTACATCATTCTATCTCATAGATACTAACTATAGCCCACCAAGTACATCATTCTATCTCATAGATACTAACTATAGCCCACCAAGTACATCATTCTATCTCATAGATACTAACTATAGCCCACCAAGTACATCATTCTATCTCATAGATACTAACTATAGCCCACCAAGTACATCATTCTATCTCATAGATACTAACTATAGCCCACCAAGTACATCATTCTATCTCATAGATACTAACTATAGCCCACCAAGTACATCATTCTATCTCATAGATACTAAATATAGGTCATCAAGTACATCATTCTATCTCATAGATTCTAACTATAGCCCACCAAGTACATCATTCTAACTCATAGATACTAACTATAGCCTACCAAGTACATCATTCTATCTCATAGATAATAACTATAGCCCACCAAGTACATCATTCTATCTCATAGATACTAACTATAGCCCACCAAGTACATCATTCTATCTCCTAGATACTAACTACAGCCCACCAAGAACATCATTCTATCTCATAGATACTAACTATAGCCCACCAAGTACATTATTCTATCTCATAGATACTAACTATAGCCCACCAAGTACATCATTCTATATCATAGATACTAACTATAAGTCATCAAGTACATCATTCTATCTCATAGATACTAACTATAGCCCACTAAGTACATCATTCTATCTCATAGATACCAACTATATGTCATTACGTGTATCATTCTATCTCATAGATACTAACTATAAGTCATCAAGTACATCATTCTATCTCAAAGATACTAACTATAGCCCACCAAGTGCATCATTATATCTCATATAAATTAACCACAGCCCACCAATAACATCATTCTATCTGATAGATACTAAAATATCCCACCAAGTACATCATTCTATCTCATAGATACTAATTATAGCCTACCAAGTAAATCATTCTAACTCATAGATACTAACTATAGCCCACCAAGTACATCATTCTATCTCAAAGATACAAACTATAGCCCAACAAGTACATCATTCTATCTCATAGACGCTAACTATAGCTTACCAAGTACATCATTCTATCTCATTGATATTAACAGTAGCCCACCAAGTACATCATTCTATCTCAAAGATACAAACTATAGCCCACCAAGTACATCATTATATCTCATAGATACTAACTATAGTCCACAAAGTACATCATTCTATCTCATAGATACTAACTATAGGTCATCAAGTTCATCATTCTATCTCATAGATACTAACTACAGCCCACCAAGTACATCATTCTATTTCATAGATACTAACTATAGCCCACCAAGTACATCATTCTAACTCAAGATACTAACTATAGCCCACCAAGTACATCATTATATCTCATAGATACTAACTATAGCCCACCCAGTACATCATTCTATCTCATATAAATTAACTACAGCCCACCAAGTACATCATTCTATCTGATAGATACTAACTATAGCCCACCAATTACATCATTATATCTCATAGATACAAACTATAGCCCACCAAGTAAATCATTCTATCTCATAGATACCAACCATAGGTCATCAAGTGCATCATTCTATCTCATAGATACTAACTATAGCCCACCAAGTACATCATTCTATCTCATAGATACTAACTATAGCCCATAAAGTACATCATTCTATCTCATAGATACTAACTATAGCCCACCAAGTACATCATTCTAACTCAAGATAGTAACTATAGCCCACCAAGTACATCATTCTATCTGATAGATACTAACTATAGCCCACCAAGTACATCATTCTTACTCATAGATACTAACTATAGCCTACCAAGTACATCATTCTATTTCATAGATACAAACTATAGCTCACCTAGTACATCATTCTATCTCATAGACGCTAACTATAGCCCACCAAGTACATCATTCTATCTCATAGATACTAACTATAAGTCATCAAGTACATCATTCTATCTCATAGATACTAACTATGGCACACAAAGTACATCATTCTAATTCATAGATACTAACTATAGCCCAACCAGTACATAATTATATCTCATAGATACAAACTATAGCCCACCAAGTACATCATTTTATCTCATAGATACTAACTATAGGTCATCAAGTACATCATTCTATCTCATAGATACTAACTATAGCCCACCAAGTACATCATTCTTACTCATAGATACTAACTATAGCCAAACAAGTACATCATTCTATCTCATAGATACAAACTATAGCCCAGCAAGTACATCATTCTATCTCATAGACGCTAACTATAGCCCACCAAGTACATCATTCTATCTCATAGATACTAACTATAAGTCATCAAGTACATCATTCTATCTCATAGATACTAACTATAGCCCACCAAGTACATCATTCTATCTCATAGATACTAACTATAAGTCATCAAGTACATCATTCTATCTCATAGATACAAACTATAGCCCACCAAGTACATCATTCTATCTCATAGATACTAACTATAGGTCATCAAGTACATTATTCTATCTCATAGATACTAACTATAGCCCACCAATTACATCATTCTAACTCATAGATACTAACTATAGCCAACCAAGTACATCATTCTGTCTCATAGATACAAACTATATTTCACCAAGTACATCATTCTATCTCATAGACGCTAACTATAGCCCACCAAGTACATCAGTCTATCTCATAGATACTAACTATAGCCCACCAAGTACATCATTCTATCTCATAGATACTAACTATAGCCCACCAAGTACATTATTCTATCTCATATAAATTAACTACAGCCCACCAAGTACATCATTATATCTGATAGATACTATCTATAGCCCACCAAGTACATCATTCTATCTCATAGATACTAACTATAGCCCACCAAGTACATCATTCTATCTCATAGATACTAACTATAGCCCACCAAGAACATAATTCTATCTCATAGATACTAACTATAGCCCACCAAGTACATAATTCTATCTCATAGATACTAACTATAGCCCACCAAGTACATTATTCTATCTCATATAAATTAACTACAGCCCACCAAGTACATCATTCTATCTGATAGATACTAACTATAGCCCACCAAGTACATCATTCTATCTCAATGAAATTAACTACAGCCCACCAAGTATATCATATTCTATCTCATATAAATTAACTACAGCCCACCAAGTACATCATTCTATCTGATAGATACTAACTATAGCCCACCAAGTACATCATTCTATCTCAATGAAATTAACTACAGCCCACCAAGTATATCATTCTATCTAATAGATACTAACTATAGCCATCCAAGTACATCATTCTATCTCATAGATACAAACTTTAGCCCACCAAGTACATCATTCTATCTCATAGATACTAACTATAGCCCACCAAGTACATCATTCTATCTCATAGATACTAACTATAGGTCATCAAAGACATCATACTATCTCATAGATATTAACTATATCCCACCAAGTACATCATTCTATCTCATAGATACTAACTATAGCCCACCAAGTACATCATTCTATCTCATAGATACTAACTATAGCCCACCAAGTACATTATTCTATCTCATATAAATTAACTACAGCCCACCAAGTACATCATTCTATCTCATAGATACTAACTATAGCCCACAAAGTACATTATTCTATCTCATATAAATTAACTACAGCCCACCAAGTACATCATTCTATCTGATAGATACTAACTATAGCCCACCAAGTACATCATTCTATCTCAATGAAATTAACTACAGCCCACCAAGTATATCATTCTATCTAATAGATACTAACTATAGCCATCCAAGTACATCATTCTATCTCATAGATACAAACTTTAGCCCACCAAGTACATCATTCTATCTCATAGATACTAACTATAGCCCACCAAGTACATCATTCTATCTCATAGATACTAACTCTGGGTCATCAAAGACATCATTCTATCTCATAGATACTAACTACAGCCCACCAAGTACATCATTCTATCTCATAGATACTAACTATAGCCCACCAAGTACATAATTCTAACTCAAGATACTAACTATAGCCCATTAAGTACATCATTCTATCTCATAGATACTAACTATAGCCCACCAAGTACATCATTCTATCTCTTATAAATTAACTACAGCCCACCAAGTACATCATTCTATCTGATAGATACTAACTATAGCCCACCAAGTACATCATTCTATCTCATAGATACTAACTACAGCCCACCAAGTACATCATTCTATCTCATAGATACTAACTATAGCCCACCAAGTACATCATTCTATCTCATAGATACTAACTACAGCCCACCAAGTACATCATTCTATCTCATAGATACTAACTATAGCCCACCAAGTACATCATTCTATCTCATAGATACTAACTACAGCCCACCAAGTACATCATTCTATCTCATAGATACTAACTATAGCCCACCAAGTACATCATTCTATCTCATAGATACTAACTACAGCCCACCAAGTACATCATTCTATCTCATAGATACTAACTATAGCCCACCAAGTACATCATTCTATCTCATAGATACTAACTATAGCCCACCAAGTACATCATTCTATCTCATAGATACTAACTATAGCCCACCAAGTACATCATTCTATCTCATAGATACTAACTATAGCCCACCAAGTACATCATTCTATCTCATAGATACTAACTATAGCCCACCAAGTACATCATTCTATCTCATAGATACTAACTATAGCCCACCAAGTACATCATTCTATCTCATAGATACTAACTATAGCCCACCAAGTACATCATTCTATCTCATAGATACTAACTATAGCCCACCAAGTACATCATTCTATCTCATAGATACTAACTATAGCCCACCAAGTACATCATTCTATCTCATAGATACTAACTATAGCCCACCAAGTACATCATTCTATCTCATATAAATTAACTACAGCCCACCAATAACATCATTCTATCTGATAGATACTAACTATAGTCCACCAAGTATATCATTCTATCTCATAGATACTAACAATAGCCCACCAAGTACATCATTCTATCTCATAGATACTAACTATAGCCCACCAAGTACATCATTCTATCTCATAGATACTAAATATATTTCAACAAGTACATCATTCTATCTCATAGAAATTAACTACAGCCCACAAAGTACATCATTCTATCTCATAGATACTAACTATAGCTCACCAAGTACATCATTCTATCTCATAGATACAAACTATAGCCCACCAAGTACATCATTCTATCTCATAGATACTAACTATAGCCCACCAAGTACATCATTCTATCTCATAGATACTAACTATAGGTCATCAAGTACATCATTCTATCTCATAGATACTAACTATAGCCCACCAAGTACATCATTCTAACTCATAGATACTAACTATAGCCTACCAAGTACATCATTTTATCTCATAGATACAAACTATTGCGCACCAAGAACATCATTCTATCTCATAGCCGCTTACTATAGCCCACCAAGTACATCATTCTATCTCAAAGATACTAACTATAGCCCACCAAGTACATCATTCTAACTCATAGATACTAACTATAGTCAACCAAGTACATCATTCTATCTCATAAATACAAACTAAAACTCACCAAGTACATCATTCTATCTCATAGATGCTAACTATAGCTTACTAAGTACATCATTCTATCTCATTGATATTAACAGTAGCCCACCAAGTACATCATTCTATCTCATAGATACTAACTATAGCCCACCAAGTACATCATTCTAACTCATAGATACTAACTATAGCCTACCAAGTACATCATTTTATCTCATAGATACAAACTATTGCGCACCAAGAACATCATTCTATCTCATAGCCGCTTACTATAGCCCACCAAGTACATCATTCTATCTCAAAGATACTAACTATAGCCCACCAAGTACATCATTCTAACTCATAGATACTAACTATAGTCAACCAAGTACATCATTCTATCTCATAAATACAAACTAAAACTCACCAAGTACATCATTCTATCTCATAGATACTAACTATAGCCCACCAAGTACATCATTCTATCTCATAGATACTAACTATAGCCCACCAAGTACATCATTCTATCTCATAGATACTAACTATAGCCCACCAAGTACATCATTCTATCTCATAGATACTAACTATAGCCCACCAAGTACATCATTCTATCTCATAGATACTAACTATAGCCCACCAAGTACATCATTCTATCTCATAGATACTAACTATAGCCCACCAAGTACATCATTCTATCTCATAGATACTAACTATAGCCCACCAAGTACATCATTCTATCTCATAGATACTAACTATAGCCCACCAAGTACATCATTCTATCTCATAGATACTAACTATAGCCCACCAAGTACATCATTCTATCTCATAGATACTAACTATAGCCCACCAAGTACATCATTCTATCTCATAGATACTAACTATAGCCCACCAAGTACATCATTCTATCTCATAGATACTAACTATAGCCCACCAAGTACATCATTCTATCTCATAGATACTAACTATAGCCCACCAAGTACATCATTCTATCTCATAGATACTAACTATAGCCCACCAAGTACATCATTCTATCTCATAGATACTAACTATAGCCCACCAAGTACATCATTCTATCTCATAGATACTAACTATAGCCCACCAAGTACATCATTCTATCTCATAGATACTAACTATAGCCCACCAAGTACATCATTCTATCTCATAGATACTAACTATAGCCCACCAAGTACATCATTCTATCTCATAGATACTAACTATAGCCCACCAAGTACATCATTATATCTCATAGATACTAACTATAGCCCACCAAGTACATCATTCTATCTCATAGATACTAACTATAGCCCACCAAGTACATCATTCTATCTCATAGATACTAACTATATTTCACCAAGTACATCATTCTATCTCATAGAAATTAACTACAGCCCACCAAGTACATCATTCTATCTCATAGATACTAACTATAGCCCACCAAGTACATCATTCTATCTCATAGATACAAACTATAGCCCACCAAGTTCATCATTCTATCTCATAGATACTAACTATAGCCCACCAAGTACATCATTCTATCTCATAGATACTAAATATAGGTCATCAAGTACATCATTCTATCTCATAGATTCCAACTATAGCCCACCAAGTACATCATTCTATATCATTGATATTAACAGTAGCCTACCAAGTACATCATTCTATCTCATAGATACAAACTATTGCGCACCAAGAACATCATTCTATCTCATAGACGCTTACTGTAGCTTATTCATCATTCTATCTCATAGATACTAACTATAGCCCACCAAGTACATCATTCTATCTCATAGATACTAAATATAGGTCATCAAGTACATCATTCTATCTCATAGATACTAACTATAGCCCACCAAGTACATCATTCTAACTCATAGATACTAACTATAGTCAACCAAGTACATCATTCTATCTCATAAATACAAACTAAAACTCACCAAGTACATCATTCTATCTCATAGACGCTAACTATAGCTTAACAGGAACATCATTCTATCTCATTGATATTAACAGTAGTCCACCAAGTACATCATTCTATCTCAAAGATACAAACTATAGCCCACCAAGTACATCATTATATCTCATAGATACTAACTATAGCCCACCAAGTACATCATTCTATCTCATAGATACTAACTATAGCCCACCAAGTACATCATTCTATCTCATAGATACTAACTATAGCCCACCAAGTACATCATTCTATCTCATAGATACAAACTATAGCCCACCAAGTTCATCATTCTATCTCATAGATACTAACTATAGCCCACCAAGTACATCATTCTATCTCATAGATACTAACTATAGGTCATCAAGTACATCATTCTATCTCATAGATACTAACTATAGCCCACCAAGTACATCATTCTAACTCATAGATACTAACTATAGCCTACCAAGTACATCATTCTATCTCATAGATACAAACTATAGCGCACCAAGAACATCATTCTATCTCATAGACGCTTACTATAGTCCACCAAATACATCATTCTATCTCATAGATACAAACTATAGGTCATCAAGTACATCATTCTATCTCATAGATACTAACTATAGCCCACCAAGTACATCATTCTAACTCATAGATACTAACTATAGCCCACCAAGTACATCATTCTATCTCATAGAAATTAACTACAGCCAACAAAGTACATCATTCTAACTCAAGATACTAACTATAGCCCACCAAGTACATCATTATATCTCATAGATACTAACTATAGCCCACCAAGTACATCATTCTATCTCATAGAAACTAACTATAGCCCACCAAGTACATCATTCTATCTCATATAAATTAACTACAGCCCACCAAGTACATCATTCTATCTGATAGATACTAACTATAGCCCACCAAGTACATCATTCTATCTCATAGATACTAAATATAGCCCACCAAGTACATCATTCTATCTCATAGATACCAACTATAGGTCATCAAGTGCATCATTCTATCTCATAGATACTAACTATAGGTCATCAAGTGCATCATTCTGTCTCAAAGATACTAACTATAGCCCACCAAGTACATCATTCTAACTCATAGATACTAACTATAGCCAACCAAGTACATCATTCTATCTCATAGATACAAACTATAGCCCACCAAGTACATCATTCTATCTCATAGACGCTAACTATAGCCCACCAAGTACATCATTCTCTCTCATAGATACTAACTATAGCCCACCAAGTACATCATTCTATCTCATATAAATTAACTACAGCCCACCAATAACATCATTCTATCTGATAGATACTAACTATTTCCGGCATCCTTCCGTCTCGTGAGACGATGGTGCATCACCGTTGGTTTGGGTAGCATTTTCTCGAGTGTCTGTGCAGTCCTATCCTTGAGTGACAGTCTTTACCACAGTTTTTACACACGAGTTCCGTGCTTCCAAATGTTTTGGCCTTTCTCCTAGCTCTTCTGTCTGCAGCCTCTTCCATTCTTCGTTCCTCGGCTACCATGACGCCCTCTTTGACAACTGTGCGCCACGTAGATCGGTCTTTTGCCTTACACTCCCAGTCACTTGTATGTATTTTGGCTGCTTTCATGTCCCTTTGACAGACATCTTTAAATCGCAGACGTGGGCGACCTGTTTTCCTCTTTCCAGAAGCAAGTTCACCATATAGGAGGTCTTTCGGAATGCGGCCGGGACTCATTCTTTTAACATGACCTAGCCATCTCAGGCGTCTTTCACTAAGGATTGTGAACATGCTTTGGGTATTCGCACGCATTAGGACCTCACTATTAGTCACTTTTTCTTGCCATTTAATACCAAGGATGCGACGCAGGCATCTCATATGGAAGCTATTAAGCTTGCGCTCTTGGGATGTATAGGTGGTCCATGTCTCGCTCCCGTATAGTAGTGTACTGATGACACAAGCTCGATAGACGCACAGTTTGGTTTTCTCCGTTAGCTTGGTGTTTTGCCAGACCCGTTTATTTAGTTTAGCCATTGTGGCAGCTGCCTTGCCGATTCTGCTGTTAATTTCTTCTTCAATGGACAGTGTATTGGAGACCTTGGACCCCAAGTAGGTGAAGCTGTCCACAACCTCCAAGTTTTCATTATCGATTTTTATGTTAGGTGGAGGTCGAGTGTCTTGGGCCATGATGTTTGTCTTTTTCAAGCTGATTTGCAGACCAAATTCTTTGCAGGCATTGGAGAAGCTTGACACGAGTTGTTGCAAACCAATTTCTGTGTGTGCGGTTAGAGCCGCATCATCCGCAAATAGTAGCTCGCGAATTAGGACATCTGTCGTTTTGGTCTTGGCTCGGAGGCGGGCAGTGTTGAAAAGTCCTCCATCAGCTCTGGTGTGTAACCAGATTCCCTCACTGCTATCCTTGAATGCGTATCGAAGTAGTACAGAGAAGAATATTGCGAACAGTGTTGGTGCGAGTACACAACCTTGTTTAACTCCGCTGCTGACTGGAAAGGCTTCTGACTTGGCTCCATCGAACTGCACTGTACCCTGCATATTTTCATGGAACTCTCTGATGATGGCAAGTAGGTGAGGGGGACAGCCGATTTTTGCCAGTATTTTGAATAGCCCGTTGCGACTGACGTAATCAAAGGCTTTTGTAAGGTCCACAAAGGCAATGTACAGTGGCATCTGCTGCTCTCTGCATTTTTCCTGGAGCTGTCGTATGGAGAACACCATGTCTATGGTAGACCGCCCAGACCGGAAACCGCACTGAGATTCTGGATAGACACGGGATGCTAGACTCTGTAAACGTGTTAGTATGACACGGGCAAAGGCCTTTCCTACAATACTAAGGAGTGAAATGCCGCGATAATTATTGCAATCACTCCTATCACCTTTGTTTTTATATAGTGTCACTATATTTGCATCCTTTAGGTCTTGGGGGATGTAGCCCTGTTCCCAGCAGAGGGACAGAATCTCGTGCAATGGTTGGAGTAAAGCTATCTTACCACTCTTTAGAGCCTCTGGTGGTATTCCATCATCCCCAGGCGCTTTTCCACAAGCTAGACTATCAATAGCTTTGCTCAGCTCTTCCTGTGAGGGCACGACATCGAGTTCTTCCATGAGTGGCATATCTGGTATGTCATCTAGAGCGGTGCTGGAGACTGTGGTAACTGTTGAATACAATTCCAGATAATGCTCAACCCACCGTTTTAGCTGTGCTGTCCGGTCTTGGATGATTTCTCCATTTTTGGAGTTTAGAGGAGCAACTTTGGACGTCAAGGGGCCAGTTGCCTTTTTGATGTTTTCGTACATTACTTTTGCATTACCCATATCTGCAGCTGACTGTATGCTGGAACAGAGGTTAAGCCAGTAGGTATTGGCGCAATTACGTGCAGCCTTTTGGGCAAGTGACTTGGCTGTTTTTAAGGCATGCAACCTGTCGGGTGTAGGCTTTTCCTTGTAAGCTGTAAGAGCTTTCCTTTTGGCTTCATTGACAGGTTTCATGTCGTCCCAATGTTCATCAAACCAGTCCGTGTTTTTGTGAGATTTTTTGCCGAAGGCCTGTATTGCAGATGTATAGATTGTGTCTGTGAGATGCGTCCATTTCGAGTCAATGGTGACGCATGGGGACATCCTTTAGATACCTTCCTTCACCTTGTCTGTGAAAAGCTGCGTTAGCGCAGGGTCTTTCATGCAGAAGCTATTGATACGTGGACATCCCTTTTTCTTGGAGTGGTAGGAGTTTTTCCTCATTATTCGTACCTTGCTGGCGACAAGGGAGTGATCATAGATCACTAACTATAGCCCACCAAGTACATCATTCTATCTCATAGATACTAACAATAGCCCACTAAGTACATCATTCTATCTCATAGATACCAACTATAGGTCATCAAGTGCATCATTCTATCTCATAGATACTAACTATTGGTCATCAAGTACATCATTCTATCTCAAAGATACTAACTATAGCCCACCAAGTACATCATTCTATCTCATATAAATTAACTACAGCCCAGCAATAACATCATTCTATCTGATAGATACTAACTATATCCCACCAAGTACATCATTCTATCTCATAGATACTAATTATAGCCTACCAGGTAAATCATTCTAACTCATAGATACTAACTATAGCCCACCAAGTACATCATTCTATCTCATAGACGCTAACTATAGCTTACCAAGTACATCATTCTATCTCATTGATATTAACAGTAGCCCACCAAGTACATCATTCTATCTCAAAGATACAAACTATAGCCCACCAAGTACATCATTCTATCTCATAGATACTAACTATAGGTCATCAAGTACATCATTCTATCTCATAGATACTAACTATAGCCCACCAAGTACATCATTCTATCTCATAGATACTAACTATAGTTCACAAAGTACATCATTCTAACTGAAGATACTAACTATAGCCCACCAAGTACATCATTCTATTTCATAGATACAAACTATAGCCCACCAAGTACATCATTCTATCTCATAGAAACTAACTATAGCCCACCAAGTACATCATTCTTACTCATAGATACTAACTATACCCCACCAAGTACATCATTATATCTCATAGATACTAACTATATTTCACCAAGTACATCATTCTATCTCATAGATACTAACTATAGGTCATCAAGTACATCATTCTATCTCATAGATACTAACTATAGCCCACCAAGTACATCATTCTAACTCATAGATACTAACTATAGCCAGCTAAGTACATCATTATATCTCATAGATACAAACTATAGCCCACCAAGTACATCATTCTATCTCATAGACGCTAACTATAGCCCACCAAGTACATCATTCTATCTCATAGATACTAACTATAGCCCACCAAGTACATCATTCTTACTCATAGATTCTAACTATAGCCTACCAAGTACATCATTCTATTTCATAAATACAAACTATAGCCCACCAAGTACATCATTCTATCTCATAGATACTAACTATAGCTCACCAAGTACATCATATTACATCATAGATACTAACTATAGGTCATCAAGTACATCATTCTATCTCATAGATACTAACTATAGCCCACCAAGTACATCATTCTAACTCATAGATACTAACTATAGTCAACCAAGTACATCATTCTATCTCATAAATACAAACTACAGCTCACCAAGTACATCATTCTAACTCAAGATACTAACTATAGCCCACCAATTACATCATCCTATTTCATAGATACAAACTATAGCCCACCAAGTACATCATTCTATCTCATAGAAACTAACTATAGCCCACCAAGTACATCATTCTTACTCATAGATAGTAACTATAGCCCACCAAGTACATCATTCTATCTCATAGATACTAACTATATTTCACCAAGTACATCATTCTATCTCATAGATACTAACTATAGGTCATCAAGTACATCATTCTATCTCATAGATACTAACTATAGCCCACCAAGTACATCATTCTAACTCATAGATACTAACTATAGCCCACCAAGTACATCATTATATCTCATAGATACAAACTATAGCCCATCAAGTACATCATTCTATCTCATAGACGCTAACAATAGCCCACCAAGTACATCATTCTATCTCATAGACGCTAACTATAGCCCACCAAGTACATCATTCTATCTCATAGATACTAACTATAGCCCACCAAGTACCTTATTCTATCTCATATAAATTAACTACAGCCCACCAAATACATCATTCTATCTGATAGATACTATCTATAGCCCACCAAGTACATCATTCTATCTTATAGATACTAACTATAGTCAACCAAGTGCATCATTCTATCTCATAGATACTAACTATAGCCCACCAAGTACATCATTCTATCTCATAGATACTAACTACAGCCAACCAAGAACATCATTCTATCTCATAGATACTAACTATAGCCCACCAAGTACATCATTCTATCTCATAGATACTAACTATAGGTCATCAAGTACATCATTCTATTTCATAGATACTAACTATAGCCCACCAAGTACATCATTCTAACCCATAGATACTAACTATAGCCTACCAAGTACATTATTCTATATCATAGATACAAACTATAGCGCACCAAGAACATCATTCTATCTCATAGACGCTAACTATAGTTCACCAAGTACATCATTCTATCTCATAGATACTAACTATAGGTCATCAAGTACATCATTCTATCTCATAGATACTAACTATAGCCCACCAAGTACATCATTCTAACTCATAGATACTAACTATAGTCAACCAAATACATCATTATATCTCATAAATACAAACTACAGCCCACCAAGTACATCATTCTATCTCATAGATACCAACCATAGGTCATCAAGTGCATCATTCTATCTCATAGATACTAACTATCGCCCACCAAGTACATCATTCTATCTCATAGAAATTAACTACAGCCAACCAAGTACATCATTCTAACTCAAGATACATATTATATCCCACCAAGTACATCATTCTATCTCATAGATACTAACTATAGCCCACCAAGTACATCATTCTTACTCATAGATTCTAACTATAGCCTACCAAGTACATCATTCTATTTCATAGATACAAACTATAGCCCACCAAGTACATCATTCTATCTCATAGATACTAACTATAGCCCACCAAGTACATCATTCTAACTCATAGATACTAACTATAGTCACCCAAGTACATCATTCTATCTCATAAATACAAACTACAGCTCACCAAGTACATCATTCTATCTCATAGATACTAACTATAGCCCACCAAGTACATCATTCTATCTCATAGATACTAACTATAGCCCACCAAGTACATCATTCTATCTCATAGATACTAACTATAGCCCTACTATAGGTCATCAAGTACATCATTCTATCTCATAGATACTAACTATAGCCCACCAAGTACATCATTCTAACTCATAGATACTAACTATAGCCCACCAAGTACATCATTATATCTCATAGATACTAAACTACAGCCCACCAAGTACATCATTCTAACTCATAGACGCTAACTATAGCCCACCAAGTACATCATTCTATCTGGAAGGTACTAACTATAGCCCACCAAGTACATCATTCTATCTCATAGATACTAACTATAGCCCACCAAGTACATCATTCTAACTCATAGATACTAACTATAGCCCAACAAGTACATCATTCTAACTCAAGATACTAACTATAGCCCACTTAGTACATCATTCTATCTCATAGATACTAACTATAGCCCACCAAGTACATCATTCTTACTCATAGATACTAACTATAGCCTACCTAGTACATCATTCTATCTCATAGATACAAACTATAGCCCACAAAGTACATCTTCTATCTCATAGACGCTAACTATAGACCACCAAGTACATCATTCTATCTCATAGATACTAACTATAGGTCATCAAGTACATCATTCTATCTCATAGATACTAACTATAGCCCACCAAGTACATCATTCTAACTCATAGATACTAACTATAGCCCACCAAGTACATCATTATATCTCATAGATACTAACTATAGGTCATCAAGTACATCATTCTATCTCATAGATACTAACTATAGCCCACCAAGTACACCATTCTAACTCATAGATACAAACTATAGTCCACCAAGTACATCATTCTTTCTCATAGACGCTAACTATAGCCCACCAAGTACATCATTCTATCTCATAGATACTAACTATAGGTCATCAAGTACATCATTCTATTTCATAGATACTAACTATAGCCCACCAAGTACATCATTCTAAATAATAGATACTAACTATAGCCTACCAAGTACATTATTCTATATCATAGATACAAACTATAGCGCACCAAGAACATCATTCTATCTCATAGACGCTAACTATAGTCCACCAAGTTCATCATTCTATCTCATAGATACTAACTATAGGTCATCAAGTACATCATTCTATCTCATAGATACTAACTATAGCCCACCAAGTACATCATTCTAACTCATAGATACTAACTATAGTCAACCAAGTACATCATTCTATCTCATAAATACAAACTACAGCCCACCAAGTACATCATTCTATCTCATAGATACCAACCATAGGTCATCAAGTGCATCATTCTATCTCATAGATACTAACTATAGCCCACCAAGTACATCATTCTATCTCATAGAAATTAACTACAGCCAACCAAGTACATCATTCTAACTCAAGATACTAACTATATCCCACCAAGTACATCATTCTATCTCATAGATACTAACTATAGCCCCCCAAGTACATCATTCTTACTCATAGATTCTAACTATAGCCTACCAAGTACATCATTCTATTTCATAGATACAAACTATAGCCCACCAAGTACATCATTCTATCTCATAGATACTAACTATAGCCCACCAAGTACATCATTCTAACTCATAGATACTAACTATAGTCAACCAAGTACATCATTCTATCTCATAAATACAAACTACAGCTCACCAAGTACATCATTCTATCTCATAGATACTAACTATAGCCCAGCAAGTACATCATTCTATCTCATAGATACTAACTATAGCCCACCAAGTACATCATTCTATCTCATAGATACTAACTATAGCCCACCAAGTACATCATTCTAACTCATAGATACTAACTATAGTCCACCACGTACATCATTATATCTCATAGATACAAACTATAGCCCACCAAGTACATCATTCTATCTGATAGATACTAACTATAGGTCATCAAGTACATCATTCTATCTCATAGATACTAACTATAGCCCACCAAGTACATCATTCTTACTCATAGATACTAACTATAGCCTACCAAGTACATCATTCTATCTCATAGATACAAACTATAGCCCACCAAGTACATCTTCTATCTCATAGACGCTAACTATAGACCACCAAGTACATCATTCTATCTCATAGATACTAACTATAGGTCATCAAGTACATCATTCTATCTCATAGATACTAACTATAGCCCACCAAGTACATCATTCTAACTCATAGATACTAACTATAGCCCACCAAGTACATCATTATATCTCATAGATACTAACTATAGGTCATCAAGTACATCATTCTATCTCATAGATACTAACTATAGCCCACCAAGTACACCATTCTAACTCATAGATACAAACTATAGCCCACCAAGTACATCATTCTTTCTCATAGACGCTAACTATAGCCCACCAAGTACATCATTCTATCTGATAGAAACTAAACTACAGCCCACCAAACAATGGCTGCCTCAATGTGTTAACATCCCATGTACTAAACGTACCAGACAAAATGGCGCTCCAGTAACGCACTTTATAAGCATCTCCATTAGCATCTAACTTTTTCCTTTTACCCCCACCCACACACATTTCTCTCGTCTCCGAACTATTTTTATATTTTAAAGTTTCATTTCAAGTCATATCGCAGATTTATAAAAAAATAATTAGATTGATACTCTTTCTGTAAAACAAAAGAAAAGTATTACGCACCAAACGCACTTGTGGTATTTTTAAATATACTTCTTGTTGACCCTGATACCAACAGTGTTTTCTCATACCCTCCATTGATTGTTTTTTAGACGGGACAGAAATCTAGGTGATCTTCAGGTTCAAAGTCGCCTTCAATCTGAAACGTCTTACGTTGGTACTAAACCATGCTTAAGAAGCCTCTGCAGGACTTGTCCCTTTACACTCCAAACTGACATCATTACCCTTCCTAAAGGTACCTTTACCATTAAAGAGGGTTTCACCTGTGTCAGCCGTAATGTAATATATGCGATTGTGTGCCGTAGATGCCAATCTAGTTACATAGGTGAAACTGGGAGAAGATTGGCTGATAGGTTTACTGAACATCTAAGGGACATTGAGCAGTGTAAACCTTCCCCAGTCTCTTCTCATTTCAACAGAAAAGAACATAAAGGTGCCTTGGATGTAACCATTACACCACTGATTTCATGCAGTAACACACCAGAGAGGGTTAAAAGGGAAACTAAATTTATTCAGCTGTTTGGCACCATATCTCCATATGGTAAAGATCTAATCAAATAATATCCTACTGATGTTTCTCTGTTTCACTATATTTCATCTATTTTCGTATTGCTGTTTATGTATCCCTGTATATTCTGGTCCATTATTATTGTAGACCTCATTTTTCAGTGTCAATATTTATATTCTCTCGCTTCCTGTGTTTTCACTTCCGTCGACACCAATGGATACTTCTTAAGTTCTTCACTGTGCTCTGTTCTTTGTTATATTTTCATTTCTACTGTTAGCAGAAGAAGGCTTTATGCTGAAACGTCCTTTTTTTTTTGCGCTGTTCTCTTATTCAAGCTTCCACGTACCTCGTTTTGCTATTTCATTCGGTATTTTTAAGAGTTTCATTTAGCGCAGTTATCGGGAATTTTATTTCCCTCGGTTCTGAGCCATTGCTTTAATGACAGACATTGTTACAAAGAGAATTGTTTAGTCAAGGTTGGTTATTAATGAAATAGTTCAAATGTGAACAATTGCTCTCTATAACTCTGTGGCTGACAGATTCACTATTAAAATATTTAATTCATTAGGTTGTATCATTTTAAAAAGTAAATGAAAAAATTGTTTTTTCCCCCCTTGAAGGAATTTTAATAAAACTAAAACTAAGTGTAAAGGTTTGTACAAATCTACGACTGTGTTTTTACCCGTTAGTAATCGAAAATATTATATATTTTGACACTATATAAGAGCGTGTTATTTTGAAGAAAGAAAAAAATGTCTTCAGAGAGGACAACAAACATTTTTTTAAATGCATTTGTGAAATGATGATTCTCAAAAGTAATAGATGGTCTTTTATCAAAATTATTATTTGAGTGAAACATAATTTTGAAACTAATGCAACTCACCAACTGCTTGAAAGAGTCCGGAGGCAGCTAGAACCATCATATTTAGGGTAAAAGCCATCTTCTCTATAGAACTCTTGACTGACACAGATGTGCACAGGAAGAGGTTTTCAGTACGGTGGACGGGCAGTTTTTAACAGTGACGAGTTGCATGTCTACAATAGTCTTGTCACGTGACTGGGAGGGGACTGTAGCACCACCTCATTTGATTGGTTCAAAATATGAGTGTGGGTTGGGACGTGGCGTGGAAAACTGGGAGGGGGGTTGAGGAGAAGGGATAAGCTCACTGCGCTTCACGTAACAATTAGCAATTGCAGAAAGGTATACATTTAAAACCATCCATTTGTGAAAAGCTTGACCTCACCCACCCAAGTACTATCTACCCTTGCCAAGCCATGGACAGCACCCAGCAGAATCTAGCGTTGTTCATCAGTCAGAGGGGAGAGGGGGTGGGGTGGGAAATGAGTCGGTATAGTACAGTTTGAAGAGATGGGTCTTTATGGCAGTTTTTTGAAGGCTGTGATTGTCGTTATATTCCTATAATGATTTTTGTTTTGTTTTAAAAAAACAGGACTAAATTTTACATTTTCCAACAGTAAATTAGAAACTATGATACATTACAAATAAAATGACTTACGTCATGTGGCTTTGATTTACGTCTCTACTTTAATGGCTACGACCCCGAGATCCCACTGGCCAAGACAAGCTTGTATACCCGTTAGTGGCTTAGGTCTTTGTACAGAATAATTATCAATTTTGAGTTTGGTGACGATCTAAGCATAAGGATTTGATTGTGTTACGCCCCCTATGTTGTTCAATAAATTTGAACCAGCTCGTGGTCTAGGGAAATTTGGCAAAGGGGGCTAACACAGGTAGATTTTAGACACACTATTGGCTAAACTGAAGACAATCAGTGTTCTATTTTTAAAAAAAAAACACCACAATATTTTTGTTGGCTAGTGCAATGTGTGTCTGTGCCCCACATTAAAATGTGTCTTTGTGCCCGTTAGTACAATGTGTGTTTTCGCACGTTAATGAATTGTGTGTTTGTGCCTTGAGGCTTACTGCAATATGTGTTTGCGTCAATTAGTACCATATGTGTTCATGCCAGTTAGTATCGTATGTGTTTGCGCTTGTTAGTACCATATGAGTTTGTGCTCGTTTTTACCATATGTGTTCGTGCCCTTTAGTACTTTATGTGTACGTGCCAGTTAGTAACATTAAAATTTGGACACTCCGTGGAAAGATCGAGCTTCCTATATGTGTTGATTTATAATTTTCACGTTTCATATCATAAATTTATTGTTAACAAATACCCCCAAGCAGTGGTTCACAGACATTTTTGACTCAAGTATTCCTTTCTAGAATCGACTTCTATGAGGGGAACCTTAGGAGTGACTGAGAAGCCCCTAAGAATTTGCTTAGTCGGGCCATTATGTCTCAGTGGAGCAAAGTTTGAGAACCATTGCGTTAAAGACATAGAGATTGAATGTTCAGGTATAGAGCGTATTTTTATTTAAAGGTGGGTAACAATTTTTGGGCTGAAAATAGATGTTTGCTTCTAAGGTACTAAGGTAATTTGGTACTAAGGTACTTTGGTACTAAGATACTTTGGTCCAACGATACTTTTGTACTAAAGTACTTTGGTAATAAGGTACTTAGATGCTTTGGTACTAAAGAACGAACTGAAAATGTCGGTTCTCATCTGCTGGCAGGTCCGCCTACCAAATTCCTCCTTTTTAGACTCTGGTTCCAGAATGCGCCA
This sequence comes from Lymnaea stagnalis, assembly GCA_964033795.1. NCBI lineage: Eukaryota > Metazoa > Mollusca > Gastropoda > Lymnaeidae > Lymnaea > Lymnaea stagnalis. The sequence goes on along the minus strand of CAXITT010001275.1, from coordinate 84,880 downwards.
ACATTTTTAACACCTACGCTGACTGGCTGCACTCGTGAGACAGCTAGATTAGGTGCTGAACTATTTCACAACAAAGTTTGTTTTCATTTTCGGTCTGGACTGCGTCACGAAAGTGACGCAGTTGGGAGTCGGAATCCAGAAACAAATTCGTATTTCAACACTAGTGTTGACAAGTTGGTTTGAGACTATGGGTGAGACTGAATGTTTGTTGTGACATGTTTTATGACACCAAACGCTGAAACATTACGAGTGTAAGCTGTTGCAAGCGATATGTCATTTTTAGAATGTTGTTGTTTTTTTTTTTAATATTGTTTCATTGTGATGGAATGTACAATCATTGGTATGGATCAAATAGGTATCATGTATATTTAAGTACTTGATGAAATGAGAGCGTAACTTACACAGGCCTTGTTGAGATTTTTAAAAGAGCATTTCATAATCTAATCACATAGAACGGGGTCTTCGATTTTGTTTTATTGACCATAACACGCTGTCCACCCCTCCCCTTTGCTTGAGACAGGAGGCTTCAACCGGGTTAATATCACCAACAGTGTTAAATTTATGGTTCCCCAGACATCCTAAACAGATCCCTCGCTGACCCTAGCCCAATGAGTTGAGCTAAAGGTTCCCCAAACATCCTAAATAGATCCCTCCCTGACCCTAGAATAGTGATTTGAACTAATGGTTCCCCAGACATCCTTAAAGATCCCTCCCTGACCTTTAGCCCATTTCGTTGAACTAAAGGTTCCCCAGACAATCTTAAAGATCCATCCCTGACCATACCCCAGTAAGTTGAACTAAAGGTTCCAGAGATATCCTAATAGATCACTCCTTGACACTAGCCCAGTGCGTTGAACTATAGTTTTCACAGACATCCTAATAGATCCCTCCAAGGCCCTAACCAAGTAAGTTGAACTAAACGTTCAGGATATGTAGGTTGGAACGAGAGCCCTGGAGTGTATAGGTGGGATCAAGAGGACAGGAATGTATAATTGGGAACAAAAGGTCAGGAATGGGTAGGTGGGAAAAAAAGGTCAGGAGAGTGTAGGTGGGAACAAAAGTTTAGGAATGTGTAGGTGGGAACGAGAGGTCAGGAGAGAGTAGGTGGGAACGAGAGGTTAGGAGAGAGTAGTGGGAACAATAGGTCAGGAATGTATCGGTGGGAACGAGAGATCAGTAATGTGTAGGTGGGGATACAAGGTCAGGAATGTGGTGGGGGGAACAAGAGGTCAGGAGAGTGTAGGTGGGAACAAGAGGTCAGGAATGTGTAGGTGGGAATAAGGGGTATTTATTTTTATGGCATCAAACTGACAATGGTTTGTCACCGGCAGTGATTATCATGGTTCACATTCAACAATTGTGACCTGGTCGACCCAAGTAAACGAAAATGACAACACTCATCCTAAAGCCAAAGTACCATAGACCAGTGGTCGGTACATCGTGGCTTGTCAGCCGCATGTGGCTCTTTAACGACCTGAGTGCGGCTCGGTCAGACGGCCACAAATCAGTTTTCAATATAAAAAAAAGGATTTTTAACAGGTTTTTGGAAAGAAATCTGGCCTTCCAAAATCTTTTTAGTCGTCCTGCTGCTAATTTGTGCTCTTCGGCTTATTAGTTTGCGACCACTTTCTTTAGACCCTGACCACACGACGCATCATAAGACTGTTATTTTTTAGCAATATTTCTTTATTTATTTCATATGCTGTTGGTGTAATTATAGAAAGGGAAAAAAACGAAATGATTTCGTCCCCTAATTTTCTGGAGTTGAGAAGCATGGGTGTTGGCTGGAGGGGCAGAGGTGTAGGCTGGAGGGGCAGAAGTGTAGGCTAGAGGGGCAGGTGTGTAGGCTGGAGGGGCAGGGGTGTAGGCTAGAGGGGCAGGTGTGTAGGCTGGAGGGGCAGGTGTGTAGGAAGTAGGGAACGGTTTTTAGGATGGAGGGAAAGGGGTGTAAGCTGGAGCGGGGCAGGTGTGTAGGCTGGAGGGCAGGTGTGTAGGCTGGAGGGCAGGTGTGTAGGCTGGAGGGCAGGTGTGTAGGCTGGAGGGCAGGTGTGTAGGCTGGAGGGCAGGTGTGTAGGCTGGAGGGCAGGTGTGTAGGCTGGAGGGCAGGTGTGTAGGCTGGAGGGCAGGTGTGTAGGCTGGAGGGCAGGTGTGTAGGCTGGAGGGCAGGTGTGTAGGCTGGAGGGCAGGTGTGTAGGCTGGAGGGCAGGTGTGTAGGCTGGAGGGCAGGTGTGTAGGCTGGAGGGCAGGTGTGTAGGCTGGAGGGCAGGTGTGTAGGCTGGAGGGCAGGTGTGTAGGCTGGAGGGCAGGTGTGTAGGCTGGAGGGCAGGTGTGTAGGCTGGAGGGCAGGTGTGTAGGCTGGAGGGCAGGNGGAGGGGCAGGAGTGTAGCCTGGAGGGGCGGGTTGTAGTCTGGAGGGGCAGGAGTGTAGGCTGGAGGGGCAGAGGTGTAGGCTGGAGGGTGAGGGGTGTAGGCTGGAGGGGGAGGGGTGTAGGCAGGAGGGGCAGAGGTGTAGGCTAAATGAGCGGAGGTGTAGGCAGGAGGGGCAGAGGTGTAGGCTAAAGGGGCAGGGGTGAATGCTGGAGGGGCAGGGGTGTAGGCTTGATGGGCAGGGCTGTAGGCTGGAGGGGCAGTAGTGTAGGCTGGAAGGGCAGGGTTGTAGGCTAAAGGGCAGGGTTGTAGCCTGGAGGGGTATTAGTGTATGCTGGAGGGGCAGGGGTGTAGGCTGAAGGGGCATGGGTGGAGGCTAAAGGGCAGTGGTGTAGGCTGAAGGGCCAAGGTATGTAGGCTGGAGGGGCAGGTGTGTAGGCTGGAGGGCTGAGGTGTACATTGGAGGCGCAGGGGTGTAGGCTACAGGGGCGGGAGTTTTGGCTTGAGGGCAGGGATGTAGGCTGGAGGGAAAGGGTGTAGTCTTGATGGGCAGGGGTGTAGCCTGGAGGGCAGATTTGTAAGCTGAAGGGGCAGTGGTGTAGGCTAAAGGGGCAGGGGTGTAGGCTGGAGGGGCATGGTTGTAGGCAGGAGGGTCTGGGGTGTAGGCTGGAGATTCAGGTGTGTAGGCTATAGGGGCAGGGGTGTAGGCTGGAGGGACAAGCGTGTAGGCTGGAGGGACAAGGGTGTAGGCTGGAGGGACAGTTGTGTAGACTGGAGGTGCAGGGGTGTAGGCTGGAGGGGCAATGGTGTAGGTTGGTGGGGCACGGTTTAGGCTATAGGGACAGGTGTATAGGCTGAAGGTGCTGGTGTGTAGGCTGGAGGGGCAAGGGTGTAAGCTGGACGGGAAATGGTTTAGGCTGGAGGGGCAGGGGTGTAGGCTGGAGAGGCAGGGTGTAAGCTTGAGGAACAAGGATGAAGGCTGGAGGTGCAGGGATGTATGCTGGAGGGGCAGGTGTGTAGGCTGGAGGTGCAGGGTGTAGGCTAGAGAGGCAAGTGTGTAGGCCTGAGGGGGTGGTGGGTAGGCTGGAGGGGCAGGTGTGTAGGCTGGAGGGACAGGGGTGTAGGCTGGGGGGTCGGTGGGTAGGCTGGAGGTGCAGTGATGTAGTCTGGAGGGGCAGGGGTGTAGGCTGGAGGGGTAGTGATGTAGGCTAAAGGGGCAGGGGTGTAGACTAAAGGGGAAAGGTGTAGGCTTGTTGGTTAGGGGTGTAGGCTGGAGGGGCAGGGGTAAAGGCAGGGGGGCAGAGGTGAAGGCTGGATTGGTCAAGTGTGTAGGCTGGAGGGGCTGGTGTGTAGATTGGAGAGGCAGGGTGTAGGGTGGAGGGGCAGGTGTGTAACGCTGGAGGGGCAGGGTTGTAGGCTTTATGGGCAGGGCTCTAGGCTGGAGGGACAGGTGTGTAGGCTGGAGATTCAGGGGTGTAAGCTGGAGGGGCAAGGGTGTAGGTTGGAGGGGCACAGGTGTAGGCTGGAGGGGCAAGGGTGTAGGCTGGGGGGGCAGGGGTGTAGGCTAGAGGGGCAGGG
>CAXITT010001275.1:32227-45436 GCA_964033795.1 Lymnaea stagnalis | reverse complement strand
CCCCCCCCCCCGCACACTGTAGGTGTTAACAATGGTGGACGAGTGAATGAAAGAAAAACATAACCATGGCCACACCATGGTCCATAACTGTGACCTAACTGTGACTATACCATGACCACAACAATGACCACACCAACACAAACGCCCCCCCCCCCCCTCCAAACACACCCCCCACAGCCCTACCTGATTCCATTGTGGGTAGGCTCAACAACGATAACATATTCTAAATTTGAAAACATCGCCATCATGTCTGGAGACCAGCCTGGGGAGAGATAAACAACAACAAAAAAACTCAGAAACAATCAATGCCCTTTATACCCGGCCTGTAACATTTGAACCCATCCTTTTACGGGATCTGCAGCCAGAAGAGAGCGTGCGTGATGCAACCTACTGATAACCTGGCCTTCCCTTGCAGGCCTCCGATTAACCATCCAGCAATACAAGCGCGTGGTTCTGGCATCTGCAGCAACCACAAAATACACATCGCAAAAAATCAAGACTTGTTAAAGAAAAAAAAAAAATTACATCATAACTTCTAAATATTTTAAATCTCACACAATTGATGAGATTTTTTATATTTAAAAAAAAAAAAATATTTTGAATGGTTTCCCACTATAGTGTGTGGGGGAGGTACTTAGACTTACAAAGTACTCTCCTATCTCTGCTATGTGTCTGTTCTTGTCTGTCCACAGACTTACCTAAGTATTCTTTAACCTCTGCTATGTGTCTGTTCTTCTCTGTCCACAGACTTACCAACGTATTCTCCTATCTCTGCTATGTGTCTGCTCTTGACTGTCCACATACTTACCAAAGTACTCTCCTATCTCAGCTATGTGCCTGTTCTTGTCCTTCTGAACTTTCCAGGACCCCCAGAATGCCTCCATTGTCGTAAAGACAGGAGCGTAGACGCTCGTTTTAATTCACGTCCAGTCTGGTGCTTGAGAGTTCTGGGACGGGGGGGGGCAAATTTAACTTTCGCGGGGCGTTTGACGTTATTTACCCCAGCTGATCTGAAAATAAAACACGTCATGGTCATACTAGGTCTTATGTTTCATAATGGGCCATGTCATGCAGGGTCTAATATATATATATATATATATATATATATATATATATATATATATAAAAGAATCTTATCTTATACATGGGTGCTGGGTGGCCGAGCGGTCTAAAGGGTCTCAAACCAAACAGCTGGTGGTCTGGAGTTCAATCCCCACCAAAGCAGATCATCCCAAGCACCCCGGGTAGATAGGACTCGCTAGCCTTGGACGGCAACCCATCTAAGAGAAGGCAAACTCTGATTTTAAAACCAGGAGCCAGAATGATCAACAAATTGATCGTGGGCACCTCAAGTATAAGAAGAAGAGAATATAACCGAGAATATATATTACCATCACCACTATCGTTACGAAAAGGTGGTGGTGTTTATTTTATAGACCCCCCCTCCTCCCTGGCACAACCCTACACAAAATCTCCCAAATTAAGACAACAACCTCCCCTTCTCAGGGCAAACGTTAAACGTTAAATTTGGTATAACTCATGTCTGTGAGAAGACATTTTCGAATATATGAAGTATGTGAAGTCAAAACATCGAACGAGATTGACTGATGGACATTTGAAAGCAATTCTCTTTATTTGATGCAACAATTCCAAACCAAACATTGATTATATGTTGAAAGCCTAACGTCATTTTCACAAAACGTACTCACCAATATTACTGCTTTAGTTTGTGAGATTCGGATATGTGCGCACTAGATCTGATGTAACTGTCATTTTTGAAAACGGCTCCTTTCTTTGAGTAAGTTTTTTTTTTTTTTTTTGTTCAAAATATCTTGGTTGTCTTTGTTTTGTTTTGTTGTGTATTGCTCGCCCCTCGCCCGTGAGGAACATGGAATACTCAACTTAGTGTTTCGTCTTGTTCCCAGAGCTNGGGGGGGGGGGGGGGGGGGGGGGGCTGTTCTCCCGACGCTTCGCTATGCTTGTAAAACGTGTACGGGTATCAAGCCTCATCAAAATCCTCAACATCAAATGGCAGGACAGGGTCCCAGACACTGAGGTACTCGCACAAGCAGGTCAATAAAAAAAAAAGAGCAGACACCACAGCATCTTTATCACTGTAGTGGAGTCCCAGCTGCGCTATGCGGGACATGTTGTGAGAATGTCAGACGACCTGTTGGCCAAAAGAATATTTTGTGGTGACCTCGGGCACGGGAGTCAGTTTGTTGGTGGATCAGATGAAACGCTTTAAAGACAACCTAAGACTTTCATTGACAACGTTTGATCTAAACCCGGACACATGGGAAGAACCGGCAGTGGTGCGAGCACCCGGGCGTCCCTCTGTACATAAGGGCTCCAAAAAATATGAAACCAATAGAGTAGCGGCCACAGAACACAAAAGACATGCCAGAAGAGCCTGGCCACTCAGGACAAAAGGCATGTCAGAAAAGCCCGAGTTAAATCTGCACCCTGAGAATTGCTGTCAATTCCCAGCACTTACTGGCCTTACTGCACTTACGAAACTTACGGAACTTACCGAACTTGCTACACAGAATCATTTTTTGGCCAGAATCGGTCAACGGTCTACTCAGCCATTTCAGCACCCACAGCCAAGTTTAGAATAAGCCCATATACGAGGATTTATTTTGTCTTAGTCGATATCGATTGAAGAACTATACAAGATTATCTATAATATATATTATAATTTCAACAAATTATAATCATTGTCATGTGATTGTAACATTTATTTATTTTTTTTTTTTTTTTTTTTTTTTTTTTTTTTTATTTTTATATTTTTTTTTTTTTTTTTTTTTTTTTTTTTTTTTTTTTTAAATTTAAAGTATAATGATTTTTTTTTACATTACCATGGAAAACCTAGTGTAGAACACATTATAATTTCAGCACAAACGCTTGATACATCTTACTAACGTGAATAATTCGTATATGTTTAAATGTAAAATACGACTTTTCAAGTACGCATCACGTTGTTTATATACTGCTCATAAGTCTGCAGGAAATAAAACCACACTTGACACGACACAGCGACCCCATTTACCGTGTCTGTCCGACAGGCAATCTCTCACGTTCCAGATGCTGAGCTTGAACAGGGAGCTCTCCACTTCGCAGCAATAGGGATAAGAGGAACCCCCTCCCCCTCCTCCACGACCCTCTTTCTGAGAATTCTGGACTCCCACCCCTCCCCCAATATCCTGGCCATGGGAAATGTTGGTCGTGGAGAGTTTTTCTATGAATGGATGGTGGTAACGCCTTCTATTCCTTGTGCGCACCACTATAATGGGATGTCTCAGTCTCAGGAACGACCTGTTCCGGGTTCAAGAGCTCAACAAAGAAAAAAAACACATTTTGTGTGTTTATAATAAAACGTGCTGTCTCATACTAAATAACTGTTTGATCATCGAATACTATCAATACATTAAACGTACCCTTATATCGAATACTACCAATACATTAAACGTACCCTTATATCGAATACTACCAATACATTAAACGTACCCTTATATGGTTTTAACACTTGAAACATAGATACAGGCGATCTAATTTTTATTTTCATTATTTCATAAAATATTTTAGCCAATTTTTTCCACAAAGATTATTTCTAAATTAAACAATCCTTAAAAGCAAAGTTTCTCCGCATAAACCATTCATAAAATAGAATACCGAGCAATGTGGGGATGGGTGGGGCTGAGAATTTGACAAAACATGCACACAATTACAAGTGACGCACTTTAAAAGAATCCTTGTTAGTGCTCTCCCCCCCCCACCCAAGGCTCGCAACAGCACAATGTTTTTACGCCTCTGAACCAAATTACTATTTTAATGCCCCCCCCCCCCACCCCAACCCGCATTTACACAGCACATTTATTTCAACAACTATTTCAGGAAAACAAAACAAAGTATTACAAACCAAACAAACGTGCGATATTTTTTTTTTTTTAAAGGAAGTTCATTCAGCGCAGTTATCGGGAATTTTATGTCGTGAAGTCAGTGTCATCATATTTTCTTCTTCTTCCCCTTGAAATACAGGAAAAACTGATTGTATGAAAGGGAGGGTGTTGTCATAGACAACGAGTATGTGTGCCAAATTTAGGCCCGACAGGCTGACGGGAAGTGGGTCAATAGGCCGTCCGAAGATTTTTCCAGCCTGCCAGTCACGAACAAAAGCGAGGTTTCAATTAAAGGATTTCAACATATATATATATATATATAATATATATACGCTTCTGGTATGACTCGTGGACTGCTTTCATTTCTGGCTGCTTCCTATTGAACATATTTGGTCTTGAGAGTATATTGCTAATAATTCTATATGTTTGAAAGAAAGTGCGGCTCAATAATGAGTTCCCTAGCGCGCAAAATATAATTCCCGATAACTACGCTAAAGGTATTAGTCACGCTGAGTTTGACATTGCTGATGGTGAAAGGACCAGCAATAAAGAGATGTTCGTGTACATAAAGATGTAATTAAATGGTACTACTATTTTTTTAATAACGCAAAAGCGTTTGGTGCGCAATATTTTATTGTCAGAAGTTGAAATCGTCTCAGTTTAAGTATGGTGTAAAAAAATATTCGGTTTAAAAGTGGTTGGGACGTCAGACATTTTAAAATAGTTCATGGGCGTGAAATAAAAAGTGTGAAGTGACGTGTCATGGAGGGAAGGGGTGGAGCAAAAAGTTGGGATTCTTAAATGTGCGTTACTTGAGATCATGGTTTGTCCAGTAACTTTACGAGATGGGAACTTCTCGCATAGCTGTCACCAAGATTTTGCAAGCCATATCTAGTGTATATATTATGTTTCCGGTAGACGGCTTCCATTTCCGGCCTTACAAGCTGACTGCTTCCTATTCAGCTTATTAGGAACTGAGATTATTTTCGCATCTTTTGCTACATATTTTGTATGTTGTGACGTATATTTGGTTATGGGACATGGTTGTTTTTTTTATGTTGTTATGTTTTAGCAGGAGCAGCAGTGATGACGTAGTTTTGGTGTTTTTATTTAATAGAGAGACGTTTGCTTCATGAATCATTGGTTTGAAAAATGATTTCTAAAAGGAGTTATATCACATATAATTCTCTGTTTGAAAGTAAGTATGGTGCAATAGGGAGTTCAATATAGCACCAAATATAATTCCCGATAACTACCTTTAATGATTTTTTTTTCAATAACGCAACGGCGTTTGTTGCGTAATATTTTCTTTTTAGGAAAATGCAATCGTTTCAATTTCAAAATGGTGTAGTAAATATTCGGTTTAAAAATTGGTTGGGACATCACCATATTAATATATTTAATGGGCGTAAAATAAAAAGTGTGCTGTGATGTATCATAAGGGGAAGGGATGTATCAAAATTGGGTATTCTTAAATGTGCGTTACTTGAGTTCATGCTCTGTCAAGTAACTTTAGTAGATGGGAAGTTCTCGCATTGCCGCCGCCAATGTTTGACGACCTATAACTTGTATTAAAGTAATAATATTTTGAAAGTACATAATATTATATTATAACTTTATTTAAAGCGCGCTCACCAATTTAAAGCACACCAAAAGCATTCACTGAGTAGAAGTTTGAATGCGCACCATTCTGAACAATTATAAGAAATGTTGAACTGCGATAAAGCTTTAAAATAGAGTAATTGGACACGAACAATTTGTGTCATTGTAGCAATATATATTAAGATTTAATAATAATTATACATAATACATAAGTAGACGTTTCGGTGCATGTACAGCAACACAAGATTTAAATAAGTATAAATTAAATCTACATAATAAATATGTAAATATATCCTACCTAAAAAAAAAAGATTTGACATCCCCCCCCCTTAAAGACAGACCAGAGGGATTACGCCTGATATTCTTATATAAAATAATCATGGGGCTTGTGCCGGCCACCCAGCAGCCACGTACCTCGTCCCACAGAAGCCGGGTAGACTGATCAGAGTAAAACGCTCACTGAACACTGATATTCCCATAAACAATTACACCCGAAACAATAGCAAATGCTTCAAAGTGTCTCATTGCAACACAGCGCAGTGTCAACACTCTTTCTTCCCACGCACAATAATAGCGTGGAACCACCTGAACGATGCCACTGTGAACTCGACTTCGGTCGAAAGCTTCAAGGCTGCCCTGGCATCAGCTCGGAGCTGTTAGAATAGCAACATAGCTTCCCCAACCGTTGCAAAGATGCCAGTACTTGTATGCAGAAACGAAACAGTACCAGAACCAGAGTGGGCGCCAACAGTACCAGAACCAGAGTGGGCGCCAACAGTACCAGAACCAGAGTGGGCGCCAACAGTACCAGAACCAGAGTGGGCGCCAACAGTACCAGAACCAGAGTGGGCGCCAAAACGATTTATTTACCTACTCTATTTCTTTCTTTTTTTTTTTTTGCTTGAATTAGCTATTTTAATTCTATTCTGTTTTTTTATGTTCGTTTGTTCGCTGACGAAGGCTTCCTGCCGATACGTTCATTATTTTGGTGGTGTTTTTTTTTCTTTTTTTTTTTTGCGTTTCAGGTTTAACCCTTCTTTGTTTTACTCATTTCATATTGTTTAACCTGATTGCAGTCTCTCTCCGTATTACCTTTATACAGGAAAGACACTGATATACAGGGGAGACACTGATATAAAGGAGAGACATTGATATACAGGAGAGACACTGATATAAAGGGGAGGCAATGATATACAGGAGAGACACTGATATAAAGGGGAGGCAATGATATACAGGAGAGACACTAATATACAGGAGAGAAACTAATATACAGGAGAGACAATTATATACAAGAGAGACACTGATATACTGGGCAGACACTAACATACAGGGGAGACACTGATATACACGACATACATTGATATGCAGGAGAGACACTGATATACAGGAGTGACACTGATATACAGGGGGGACACTGATATACAGGGGAGACACTGACCATGAAAAGAATCTCCACACAAAAAATAAACAATCAATGTCGGATTGTTGAAACTTAACTTTTATTTGTATCCAATACAAGCTTTAGAGTAGGTACATAAATATTTATAAGCACGTTCCTCGCCTTATCTCCATGAGAGTAAAATGTTGTCATGCAATTTATTTTACTATAATTAAACTTTTATACCTTTAAAAAACAATTCAATGACACCCCCTTACTCAGCCATCGTAGTGAAGCAGGGGCGTACCGGCTGGTTTGTTGGTTCCGTATTGAGTTTGTTTTGCTCTTCGTGGTCAGTATTCACAGAAAAGAATCGGTCGAAGTAATTCAATAGTTTTATGATTAGCCTTGTTCTTATCACAATTTCTTAAATTTAAAATTTCCCAACTATGAATTTGTGTAATCTGTTTTAAAATAGCCTTGCCATAAGGTCTCTTCATGTTTTCTTATTTTAAGGTAGTCATACCATTTGGTCTCTTTTTTTCTGTTTTAAAGTAACCTTACCATAAGGTCTCTTTGTGTTTTCTGTTTCAAAGTAACCTTACCGTAAGGTCTCTTTGTGTTTTCTGTTTTAAAGTAACCTTACCGTAAGGTCTCTTTGTGTTTTCTGTTTTAAAGTAACCTTACCATAAGGTCTCTTTGTGTTTTCTGTTTTAAAGTAACCTTACCATAAGGTCTCTTTGTGTTTTCTGTTTTAAAGTAACCTTACCATAAGGTCTCTTTGTGTTTTCTGTTTTAAAGTAACCTTACCATAAGGTCTCTTTGTGTTTTCTGTTTTAAAGTAACCTTACCATAAGGTCGTTTAGCTAATGAACTTTTTTTTTTTTATATTTTAATATGATGAACATTTCTGAACAAAAATGTTATTTGATTACAAATTATTTATTACAAACATTTTAAAATAATACAAAGTAGAAAAATGAAAAAAAACTGGCAATACTGAACCTACTGAGCAATGACAATGAAAGAAACGTGTTAAATGTTTTTGCAACACAGCTTGATGAACCCACTTAAATCTTTTCAGCCGAACGCGTCCCTCAAGGGTATAAAACTTAAAAGTCACAACGTACTTGAAGTGATACACATTTTTTTTTTTAATTGACCTCAATGACAACGTGACTCTGTTTTACCGGTTATGTCCGATGTGTTGTTCACGTGGCGAGTTAAAACGGATTTTCGACTCTTGCCAATTCAAAACCTGAAGTTTTGATTTTAAGAATTCTAACTTCTTTGAAAAAGACTACTTCCGGTTATACTTATTTATGGTACGATGTCGCACTGTAGCGCTTTGGGTAAAGAAATGATACAAAGATCTTAGATTTAGTAAAATGCGCAATATAAAAATAAAAATTAGTCCATTTACACGCAAACTTAAATAGGTAGTACAATCACGTGCAACTAAAACAAAGACATTTAGTGTAGATGATGGTATCACGTGAAATTCAATCATGATATATTTAATCTCTTAATTCGTGTAAATATTTTATGTTCTCATACTCTCCCAAAAGTTGAAGCAGCAAGACTTGTGATTGGTCAACTTCTAACAAGGCGTTGAGACTTGTGATTGGTCAACTCCTAACAGTGCGTTGTGACTTGTGATTGGTCAACTTCTAACAAAGCGTTGAGACTTGTGATTGGTCATCTCCTAACAAGGCGTTGAGACTTCTGATTGGTCAACTCCTAACAAGGCTTTGACACTTGTGATTTGTTAACCACCAACAAAGCGTTGTGATGTCTGATTGGTCACCGCGTGACCAAGCGTTGAGGCTTCTGATTGGTCAACTCCTAGCTCATTAATGATGATGAAATGTGTTCCCAAATCTTAAATGGCATGAAAAGAGCGATGTATACATGAAAAATTTGCACTGGCATTTGCCTGTCACGACACAATCTGAAAAAGCTGAGACATATTTACCTCACAATAATAATTTGAAAAACCGTTTTCTTTTCACTAACTCAATTTACTGACATTATTTTAACAGGCAATAGCGGGAAATACTGAAAGTTAAACAACAATGACATTAAAATATTAAAGGAATCATATTTTTAAAGATTCTATTGATAAAACAAATTCACAATATTTCATTATTGTGTCATGTGAGCTCTTCAACTTTGTCAGCTATAGTGTCACACGTTTGAAGTCTTCATCGGCAGCCCCCGCCCCCCCCCCCCGCCCCCCAAACAGTCACACTTAAATATAGTGTAGTAAACAAAATGGTGGACATTGTTCTCCTCGATTTATAATTCAGATGTTTTCTTTTGTTCCTCACACCGGATGTGACGACAATCAGCTTTGTTGACAATCAGCTCTGTTGACAATCAGCGTTGTTGACAATCAGCTCTGTTGACAATCAGCGTTGTTGACAATCAGCTCTGTTGACAATCAGCGTTGTTGACAATCAGCTCTGTTGACAATCAGCTCTGTTGACAATCAGCTCTGTTGACAATCAGCTCTGTTGACAATCAGCTTTGTTGACAATCAGCGTTGTTGACAATCAGCTCTGTTGACAATCAGCGTTGTTGACAATCAGCTCTGTTGACAATCAGCTCTGTTGACAATCAGCGTTGTTGACAATCAGCTCTGTTGACAATCAGCTCTGTTGACAATCAGCATTATTGACAGTCATCATCATTGACAGTCATCATTATTGACAGTCAACATTGTTGACACACCACCAGATAACCCCCTCCATATCATGATACGATTGTATTTAAACAAAATAGTTTACAGGCAAAAAAATTAGTTTTTGATTGCTGTTTGAAACTGATCCTATTGAAATATACTTACAAGAAATACACAAATATACAGTGACATTTAGAATTCAAAAATACATTTACTACAAAAAAGGTGTAGATAATTAATGTTTTAACAATTATTGTGGAGGCGTACTTCCCATGGATGAAAATGACGTCAGTGAACAAGTAATTCTGCCACCCCCCCCCCCCCCCCCCAAAAAAAAAAAAAAAAAAATATCTCCCCCCCCCCCCCCCCCCCCCAAAAAAAAAAAATAAAAAAATTTGGCCTGTCTTGACACAATTGCTTGGATCCGCCATGCACTTCATATTTTGGCGACAGGACACAATTACAGTAATGTTGGCATAGTGCGATTGACGTGATGAGGTGAGCGGCGCATGAATTAAACTTTGATGAGCTCTTGAACGCACTTGACATCTTCGTTACCTCCAAATGTGGTGGTCTGTAGAGGAGAACGTGATAGACATGGGGTCAGTGTAATCAGATAAGGGAAAATTAGACAGCTTGTTGAATGGTGCACGTGAGGAATCTACACTGACATTTTTTTATAACACTTTAGAATCACAGATATTTAACAGGATACAGTGACCACTATAAATATTGCACAAGGACATGTCTCTAACATTATTTTGTATACTGATTACAATAAAGTAAATATATGTTGATGTGCAAGAAGGTTGATAGTGTTGTGAAAAAGGAGAAGTATTTCAAGCAGTGGCGTAGCGAGGGTGTTTGGCGCCCGGGGACAAGATTCGCGCCCGGGGACAAGATCCATTTTTAGCGCCCCTTTTTCTTTTTTTCAACTCTCAAACCCATTATTTTCATCAATAAAATAATATCAAAGCACATTTTGTCGCCCCTAACTAGCTGGTGCCCGGGGACATCTGTCCCCCCTGCCCCCACCACGCTACGCCTCTGATTTCAAGATATAAAACTTAAGCTTGAAACAGTGTTCAGGGTAATCTCTTAACAAGTGCGCAAGTTCATTTCTTAGGTAGTGTACAATGATCGATGGGAAACAGCATATTTAGAAAGCTTTTAACACTGGGCACAGAATATCCAATTTGATCGGTAGATGACACCCACAATTGTCTTCACCGAGAGGGTTCTCAAATTGTAACCTAAGATTTGGCAGTTGATCAGACAGTTGTAATACAGCGTACAAAATATTGTCTCTAGTTTGAAATTGATGAAATTACACCGAAAACATCTGTCAAATCATTTCTAAAATTTTCACTAGCGTAAATTTTACAAATCATTTACACTAAAAGAAAAAGGGAAAAATATTAGACCTCTTAAAATCTATTAAACGTGGCTCCTCCTGTCCAGCAGAATATTTATAAAACTAGGGCGTAACTAGGGCGTAACAGGGTGTGGCTTTTTTACACCGGTTCCGGGTATTTTGAGAAATAACCTGGCGGGTCTAGGTGTTCAAAATGGCGGGTCTAGGTGTTCAAAATGGCGGGTCTAGGTGTTCAAAATGGCGGGTCTGGTGTTCAAAATGGCGGGTCTAGGTGTTCAAAATGGCGGGTCTAGGTGTTCAAAATGGCGGGTCTAGGTGTTCAAAATGGCGGGTCTAGGTGTTCAAAATGGCGGGTCTAGGTGTTCAAAATGGCGGGTCTAGGTGTTCAAAATGGCGGGTCTAGGTGTTCAAAATGGCGGGTCTAGGTGTTCAAAATGGCGGGTCTAGGTGTTCAAAATGGCGGGTCTAGGTGTTCAAAATGGCGGGTCTAGGTGTTCAAAATGGCGGGTCTAGGTGTTCAAAATGGCGGGTCTAGGTGTTCAAAATGGCGGGTCTAGGTGTTCAAAATGGCGGGTCTAGGTGTTCAAAATGGCGGGTCTAGGTGTTCAAAATGGCGGGTCTAGGTGTTCAAAATGGCGGGTCTAGGTGTTCAAAATGGCGGGTCTAGGTGTTCAAAATGGCGGGTCTAGGTGTTCAAAATGGCGGGTCTAGGTGTTCAAAATGGCGGGTCTAGGTGTTCAAAGTGGCGGGTCTAGGTGTTCAAAATGGCGGGTCTAGGTGTTCAAAATGGCGGGTCTAGGTATTCACAATGGCGGGTCTAGATGTTCAAAATGGCGGGTCTAGTTGTTCACAATGGCGGGTCTAGGTGTTCAAAATGGCGGGTCTAGGTGTTCAAAATGGCGGGTCTAGGTGTTCAAAATGGCGGGTCTAGGTGTTCAAAATGGCGGGTCTAGGTGTTCACAATGGCGGGTCTAGGTGTTCAAAATGGTGGGTCTAGGTGTTCAAAATGGCGGGTCTAGGTGTTCAAAATGGTGGGTCTAGGTGTTCAAAATGGCGGGTCTAGGTGTTCAAAAACAAACAGATTTAACTTTTCATTTTCTATAAACAAAAGGCCTACAGACAGTCCTACACAATGCCTGCCGACCATCAAACATTAGGCCTACAGACAGTCCTACACCCTACCTGCCAACCATTAAGCATTAGGCAGACAAAAAGTCCTACGCACTACTTTTCGACCTTTAAAAATTAAGTCCTACATACAGTCATACAAACAGTCCTACATACAGTCCTACATACAGTTCTACATACAGTCCTATATACAGTCCTATATACAGTCCTACATACAGTCCTACATACAGTCCTACATACAGTCCTTTATACAGTCCTACATACAGTCCTACATACAGTCCTACATACAGTCCTAAATACAGTCCTACATACAGTCCTACAAACAGTCGTACATACAGTCCTACATACAGTCCTACATACAGTCCTACATACAGTCCTACATACAGTCCTACATACAGTCCTACATACAGTCCTACATACAGTCCTACGTACAGTACTTCATACAGTCCTAAATACAGTCCTACATACAGTCCTGCATACAGTCTTGCATACCGTCCTACATACAGTCCTAAATACAGTCTTACATACAGTCCTACATACAGTCCAACATACAGTCCTACATACAGTCCTACATACAGTCCTACATACCGTCCTACATACAGTCCTGCATACAGTCCTACATACAGTCCTACATACAGTCCTAAATACAGTACTAAATACAGTCCTACATACAGTCCTACATACAGTCCTACATGCAGTCCTACATACAGTCCTACAGATTAATATAGTGGTCGCCCCCGCCTAAAGAATTAAAAAATCCATCTTTTTACCTGAGTTCAACCGTCACGCATGAAAACTTATTTTTTTCTTCACTGACTACTATATGTGGAGTCGGGGGCGGGGGGGGGGGGGGGTGGGGGGATGGTGGTGAAAAGGAAGCAGGCCACACCAAAAGCATAATAAAGATAAGAGAAGCTAGCCCTACATCGGTGACTTAACCACCATCCAGGCAGAACTGGAGAAAAAGCTGTTGAGAGACTGGAGACTCGCTAGCAGACTTCAGAAATATTAGGTGACATATTATGTAAATGTTTATAAATGAAAGATATTGGGGAAAAGTCGTATTTAAATATATATATATATATATATATATATATATATATATATATATATCTTCTATCTATATATGTCTGTGTGTGTG
>CAXITT010001275.1:2715-22943 GCA_964033795.1 Lymnaea stagnalis | reverse complement strand
GTGGTTTGGTGTGTCGTGGTGTGTTATGTCGTGTTGTGGTGTGTCGTGTCGTGGTATGGTGTGTCGTGGTGTGGTGTGTGTGTCGTGTTGTGGTGTGTCGTGTCGTCGTGTGGTGTGTCGTGTCGTGGTGTGGTGTGTCGTATCGTGGTGTGTCGTTGTGTGTTGTGTAGTGTCATATTGTGGTGTGTCATGGCGTGTTATGGTGTGTCGTGTTTTGGTGTGTTGTGTCGTTGTGTGGTGTGTCGTGATGTGTTGTGTAGGGTCATGTTGTGTTGTGTTCGTTCTAGAATAGGTAATGAGTTCCTGAGCTCTTATTAAGGCACTTTAATAAAACATCGACACAACGTGTAGCAGCTGAAGTGATGTGGGACTGTGGGACACTCCTGGGACTGTGGGACACTGAGGGACACTGTGGGGAACTGTGGGACATTCGGAAATTGTGGGACACTGTATGACACTGTGTGACTCTGGGATAATTTTTTACTATGGGGCTGCGGGACACTGTAACTACTCAAAACCCAACTAAATTAACATTTAGCCTATGGCAGAAAACACAAGTATGGTTCGGAGCATATTTCACCTTGAAAAACAGAGCACGGGATATATTTCATAAGACTTTTGAGTTACTGAATGCAAACAACACACGAATTCTGAATGTATCTTACAGAAAGAAGTATGGACTTGTATTACTTCATATGATTCAGACTTGTATTCCTTCATATGTTTTAGGCTTGTATTCCTTCATATGTTTTATACTTGTATTCCTACATGTGTTTAAAAAGTATATTTTTTTTAATTCGGTGACAATGTTTTAAATCTTAGTTCCTGACACTGGTGCAAAGACCCTAGAACCACTGTTCCTGGTCATTGGGGCCAAACCGTTCACAGAATGTCATTCCTGGCACCTGTACAAGCAAATATCCTAGAACCACTGTGCCTGGTCACGGAGGCCAAAACCGGCCACAGAATGGGGAAATCGATAGCTTCGGCAAACAGCTATGGTCATAAAGATGTATGCTAATTGGGGAGGAGAACAGACCGTACCCCACGGCTGTGACCAGCCAGATGTGGCTATTTCAAGTGACGGTTTTTGTCTGGAGAGAAACCATAGGCTAGTTATTGGTTTCTTCTGGACGGGATTTGTTTTGCACCAATGGCTTTAAAGGGCAGATAGACATGTGCAACAAGGGTTATAAAGGGCAGATAAACTTGTGCAACAACGGTTATAAAGGACAGATAGACATGTGCAACAACGGTTATAAAGGGCAGATAGACGTGTGCACCAATTGAATAAATTATTTCTTTCTTTATGCCTTTTTACCCCTTCTGGGCCATAGGCCGTCCACAAGAATTTTCCACTCATCACGGTCCTGTGCTTTACTTTCCAATTGCTACCAGGTGTATCCCATATTTTGTGTGTCTGCCTCTAGCTCACGTCTCAATGTATTCTTAGGTCTTCCTCTCTTTCGTTTTCCTAAGGGTTCCATGTTAAGCATTGTCTGTTGGTGCTATCTGGGGTATTCGGAACGTATGCCCTATCCACCTCCATCTTTTCCTGATATATTCATCAATGGGCACCTTTTATGTCCTTTCTAGTAGATGTTTGTTTGTGATAGTATTTGGCCATTTGATTTTCAAGATCTTTCTAAGGCATTTGTTTATGAATGTCTGCACTTTCTGCGTAATGCTCGCTGTTGTTTTCCAAGTTTCTGCTCCATTTAGTAGAACTGTTTTAACATTTGTATTAAAGATTCTAACTTTGGTTTGCAGTTTCAGCTCTTTTGACTCCCATATTTTCTGAATAGCACAAATGCAGATCTAGCTTTTCCAATCCTAGGCGTTACGTCCGCATCGGATCCGCCATTTGTGTCTATGGTGCTGCCCCTAAGTAATTGAAGGACTCCACTTCTTCCAGTGCCTTTCCTGCCAGATAGATATGCTCTTGGTTGGATGAGTTTACCTTCATGATTTTTGTCTTGCTTTTATTTATATTGAGACCAAGCTGTGCTGAAAAGGTGGCTACGTCTTTTGTCTTTTCCTGCATCTGTTGTGGGACAGAAGTGCAATGTCGTCTGCAAAGTCTAAGTCATTCAGTTGTACCCAGAGTGTCCACTGTATCCCATTCCTCTTTTTTCAGTGGATTTTTTCATTATCCAGTCAATGGCAAGGATGAATAGAAATGGGGACAAGTGGCATCCTTGTCTGACTCCCGTTTCGACTGTAAAGGAATCTGTGAGTCTACCTTCGTGGACCACCCTGCATGCCATTTCTCGATAAGAGCTCTGAATGGTCCTGACTAGTTCTCTTGGTATTCCATAGTGCCGAAGAAGTTTCAAAATTATTGTGACCATTTTCTTTCACAGATAAACATATTTCTTTTATGCACAAATTGTACAAAAGACGATTTTTAAGGCTAGTGGCTAAAAATATTAAATTATATATTCTACATGGCTAGATACAAATCTGTGTGATATGGCGCACAATCATGTCACAGTGTTGGACTGCGATAAAGCTTTAAAATAAATTTAAGATTCGACACAAACAATTTGTGTCAGTATAACAAAACTCAATCCTTTTGGCAGCATTGGTCTAATGTATGATATTCCAGTCGGTCTCTATTTGTTCCTGAATATGAGCACATACATTTAAAGATGTATAGGAAGTGAGTAAAACGAAGTAAGGTTAAACCTGGAGAAAAAAAAAAAGCAACAAAACAACGAACGGGTCGGCAGGAAGCCTTCGTCAGCGAACAAACAGAAAAAAACAGATTAAAAGTTGTTAAAAAATAGCATTTGGCTGAGAGTATCCGAGAGGGCAGCCAAGGAATTTTTATACAATTAAAGCAAACATGAAACAAATCGCAAATGCTCGGAATATGGTTTTCTTTCATTGAAAACCCGTAGGAATGTCTCAGATTGTTCAATCTATTATATTAAATTCGCATTTGTTCGTGGGTGGCTGGCTGGGATGTCGTCGGACGGCTTATTGACCCACTTCCTGTGAACCTATCAAGCTGAAACTTGTCCCATAGACTCGTTGCCGATGACAACTCATTTTTTTTTTTTATCTTCAGCAACCCCCACCCCCCTCC
Organism: Lymnaea stagnalis; assembly: GCA_964033795.1. Lineage (NCBI taxonomy): Eukaryota > Metazoa > Mollusca > Gastropoda > Lymnaeidae > Lymnaea > Lymnaea stagnalis. The sequence goes on along the minus strand of CAXITT010001275.1, from coordinate 19,852 downwards.
CCGGACCAAACCAAAGTGTTGTGTTTTTTTTTTCCCCCTGTTTCGGACGTCTTATTGACCCACTTCCTGTGAACCTATCAAGCTGAAACTTGTCCCGTAGACTCGTTGCCGATGACAACTCATTTTTTTTTTTTATCTTCAGCAACCCCCACCCCCCTCCCCGGACCAAACCAAAGTGTTGTGTTTTTTTTTTCCCCCTGTTTTTCCGATGGAAAATATGATCACGTTTATTTCACGAAATGAAATTCCCGATGAACTGCGTTAGATGAGATTATTTGTGGGGGTAATATTTCCTGTTGTTGTTGTTTTTTCCCTCTGAAATAGTTGGTGAAATAAATCGGTGGTGTAAAAGCGGGTGGGACATTAGAATATTCATATGAAAGAAACACTTTTTTTTTTTTAAAGTGCCTATTAAAATTAATTATTGTAAGGAAGAAAAAAACTTTGTTTTTAAGGGTTGTATTAAATACTGATCTGCTAATGCCCTCACGGCCATTTACGGGCACGTCATTTGGTGTCTTCATTTGTTTTACGAACTGTCGGTAAATTTACCGATGTTTGGCGAACCTGACTGCAGCCAGCCTTTATTCGTTTTCAAGATGTTGGTTCTATAGGGAGAGTGTCCGAACCTGGCTGCAGCCAGTCTTTATTCGTTTTCAAGATGTTGGTTCTATGGGGAGAGTGTCCGAACCTGGCTGCAGCCGGCCTTTATTCGTTTTCAAGGTGTTGGTTCTATTGGGAGAGTGTCCGAACCTGGCTGCAGCCAGCCTTTATTCGTTTTCAAGGTGTTAGTTCTATGGGGAGAGTGTCCGAACCTGACTGCAGCCAGCCTTTATTCGTTTTCAAGATGTTGGTTCTATGGGGAGAGTGTCCGAACCTGACTGCAGCCAGCCTTTATTCGTTTTCAAGATGTTGGTTCTATGGGGAGAGTGTCCGAACCTGACTGCAGCCAGCCTTTATTCGTTTTCAAAGTGTCGGTTCTATTGGGAGAGTGTCCGTCTTCTATAATAGTTTAGCAGCAGTTTAACTTATTAGAACATTTGATTTTTTTGTAATATTCGGTTTTTTTAAGCTTTTGTTTCTAAGTCCTTGGGTATGTTGCTGTCATTGGCCTTTATGCAGGGGCGTAGCTACAAGGGGGCGGGGGGGGGGGACAAATGTGACCAGGCGCCTGAGTAGGAGGAGGCGCCAAAATGGGCTTCGATAGTGTTTTATTTATGAATACGTCACTTCGTGCGTATTCATTTGATGTTAGATAAAAATGCAGATACACAAGTGCATTGGTGTGACAGGCCAGGCAAATCACTGCCATGTTAAAGGTCGTGTTGTGATACTTCTAGCTAATAAGTTATGAAATGTGTGTGAGGACGAGAGCAGATGCATCAATTCAATACAGCATATATGCCCTGTGCTTCATGTGATATTATCATGTAAATGACTCTTTAATATGTGAATACACTACCTTTTCAATAAAGTTCTTAGTTGTATCATAAACAAATAGACTTGATAAATCAATTTATGTCAATGATGTGGAAGTGGCAGAGTTAAATAATACAAAGATATAGTTAACTGTCATCTCTGAGTTCCCCCACACACAAGAGCGTGAATAGTTACAGAAAACAATGAGTTTCAGAGTTGAGGATGGCGTAAGAAAAATAGACTCGTGTTCCCGGGCACCGAACACGCTAAGCCTCTGCCTTATGTTTCCGACATGTTTATGTTACACATAGCAACAGGAGCTCACACACGTTTGACCTAGAAAGTTGTCATTCTATTCTTAGTTTAGGGATTCACCCAATGATCAAAAACTCGAGGATGTCAGTACATGTGTCACTGTGTCACTTCAGTCAGGCTTGTCTAGCACGTTTACACTTGGTGAACTTTGTACACTACATGTCACATGATGGCAGCGGTGTAGGAAATGGGGGATGGGTGGGGTGGTCTGGCCCGGGGTTGGGGGGTTCTGGCCCGGCGTTGGGGTGGTCTGACCCAGGGTTGGGGTAGTCTGGCTCGGGGTTGGGGCGTTCTGGCCCGGGGAGTCACTTTATTTCTTTTTGTATTGAGGGGTGGCATTTTCATCCAACGGCAGAGGTTTTTTGTTGTTGTTTTTTTTGTCGTGACAGATGGATGTCAAAATTATTGTCCTGCCCAGGGTGGCAATATCCCTTGCTACGCCACTGCATGTAGAACAGTGGTTCGTAGCCTGGGTTCGGTGAGTCAGTCTCAGAGGTTCGGCGGAGGTCCAAAAAAAATCAGAAAAAAATCATATTTTATTTTTCCTATTAAGAAGGGTTCAGTGAATGGGCATATGAAACTGGCGGGGTTCGGTACCTCCAAAAGGTTAAGAACCACTGATGTAGACTAACTTTTTATTGCTTAAGACAACCTAAGGTTGTCAATTATTTAAGAATTAATTGGTGAAAGTTCATAAGGATTTTAAAGAAAAAATTTAATAAATTGATTTGATATTGAGTTCTACAAGTTTGTAGTTGAAGCTTTGAAGTGATTGGTTAGCAATCATATATCCTTAAATTTTGATTGGTTAGAAAATAAACTTACCGAAAAGTTTTCCGATTTCCGCCACTCCTGTTGTCTTGTCCAGCTGAACCTTCCACGTGCCGTAAAAAGCGTCCATTGTTAACCTAAAAGATAAACATGGCACATTTAACCTAGCCAGTGTCCTGTTTTGCTACATACGTCTGTGGCTTGCTTACAACAGGCCTATATCACTATTACAACAGGCCTATATCACCATTACGACAGGCCTATATCACCATTACGACAGGCCTATATCACCATTACGACAGGCCTATATCACCATTACGACAGGTCTATATCACCATTACGACAGGTCTATATCACAATTACGACAGGTCTATATCACCATTACGACAGGTCTATATCACCATTACGACAGGTCTATATCACCATTACAACAGGCCTATATCACCATTACAACAGGTCTATATCACCATTACAACAGGCCTATGTCAACATGAAAACAGGTCTATATCACCATTACAACAGGTCTATATTACCATTACAACAGGTCTATATCACCATTACAACAGGTCTATATCAACATGACAACAGGTCTATATCACCATTACAACAGGTCTATATCACCATTACAACAGGTCTATATCACCATTACAACAGGTCTATATCACTATTACAACAGGCCTATATCACCATTACAACAGGTCTATATCACCATTACAACAGGTCTATATCACCATTACAACAGGTCTATATCACTATTACGAAAGGCCTATATCACTATTACGACAGGCCTATATCACCATTATAACAGACCTATATCACCATTATAACAAGTCTATATCACCATTACAAAAAGTCTATATCAACATTAAAACAAGTCTATATCATCATTACATGCCATGTTTATGGCGTTGGGTTGATAATGTCATGGTTATGGAGTTGGATTGATAATGCCATGGTTATGGAGTTGGGTTGATAATGTCATGGTTATGGAGTTGGGTTGATAATGTCATGGCTATGAAGTTGGGTTGATAATGTCATGGTTATGGAGTTTGATTGACAATGCCATGGTTATGGAGTTGGATTGATAATGTCATGGTTATGGAGTTGGGTTGATAATGTCATTGCTATGGAGTTGGGTTGATAATGTCATGGCTATGAAGTTGGGTTGATAATGTCATGGTTATGGAGTTGGATTGATAATGTCATGGTTATGGAGTTGGGTTGATAATGTCATGGCTATGGAGTTGGGTTGATAATGTCATGGCTATGGAGTTGGGTTGATAATGTCTTGGCTCTGGAGTTGGGTTGATAATGCCAAGGTTATGGAGTTGGGTTGATAATGTCATGGCTATGGAGTTGGGTTGATAATGTCATGGCTATGAAGTTGGATTGATAATGTCATGGTTATGGAGTTGGGTTGATAATGTCATGGCTATGAAGTTTGGTTGATAATGTCATGGTTATGAAGTTGGGTTGATAATGCCATGGTTATGGAGCTGGGTTGATAATGTCATGGTTATGGAGTTGGGTTGATAATGTCATGGCTATGAAGTTGGGTTGATAATGTCATGGTTATGGAGTTGGGTTGATAATGCCATGGTTATGGAGTTGGGTTGATAATGTCATTGTTATGGAGTTGGGTTGATAATGTCATGGCTATGAAGTTGGGTTGATAATGTCATGGCTATCGAGTTGGGTTGATAATGTCATGGCTATGGAATTGGGTTGATAATGTCATGGTTATGGAGTTGGGTTGATAATGTCATGGCTATGGAGTTGGGTTGATAATGTCTTGACTATGGAGTTGGGTTGATAATGCCATGGTTATGGAGTTGGGTTGATAATGTCATGGCTATGGAGTTGGGTTGATAATGTCATGGCTATGAAGTTGGATTGATAATGTCATGGTTATGGAGTTGGGTTGATAATGTCATGGCTATGAAAATTGGTTGATAATGTCATGGTTATGAAGTTGGGTTGATAATGCCATGGTTATGGAGCTGGGTTGATAATGTCATGGTTATGGAGTTGGGTTGATAACGTCATGGCTATGAAGTTGGGTTGATAATGTCAACGTTATGGAGTTGGGTTGATAATGCCATGGTTATGGAGTTGGGTTGATAATGTCATTGTTATGGAGTTGGGTTGATAATGTCATGGCTATGAAGTTGGGTTGATAATGTCATGGCTATGGAGTTGGGTTGATAATGCCATGGTTATGGAGTTGGGTTGATAATGTCATGGTTATGGAGTTGGGTTGATAATGTCATGGCTATGAAGTTGGGTTGATAATGTCATGGCTATGGAGTTGGGTTGATAATGTCATGGCTATGGAGTTGGGTTGATAATGTCATGGTTATGGAGTTGGGTTGATAATGTCATGGTTATGGAGTTGGATTGATAATGCCATGGTTATGGAGTTGGGTTGATAATGTCATGGTTATGGAGTTGGGTTGATAATGTCATGGCTATGAAGTTGGGTTGATAATGTCATGGTTATGGAATTGGATTGATAATGCCATGGTTATAGAGTTGGGTTGATAATGTCATGGTTATGGAGTTGGGTTGATAATGTCATGGCTATGAAGTTGGGTTGACAATGTCATGGTTGTGGAGTTGGGTTGATAATGTCATGGTTATTAAGTTGAGTTGATAATGCCATGGCTATGGAGTTGGGTTGATAGTGTCATGGCTATGAAGTTGGGTTGATAATGTCATGGTTATGGAGTTGGGTTGATAATGCCATTGCTATGAAGTTGGGTTGATAATGTCATGGCTTTGGAGTTGGGTTGATAATGTCATGGTTATGGAGTTGGCTTGATAATGTCATGGCTATGAAGTTGGGTTGATAATGTCATGGCTATGGAGTTGGGTTGATAATGTCATGGCTATGGAGTTGGGTTGATAATGTCATGGTTATGGAGTTGGGTTGATAATGCCATGGTTATGGAGTTGGGTTGATAATGTCATGGTTATGGAGTTGGGTTGATAATGTCATGGCTATGAAGTTGGGTTGATAATGTCATGGTTATGGAATTGGATTGATAATGCCATGGTTATAGAGTTGGGTTGATAATGTCATGGCTATGGAGTTTGGTTGATAATGTCATGGCTATGAAGTTGGGTTGATAATGTCTTGGTTATGGAGTTGGGTTGATAATGTCATGGCTATGAAGTTGGGTTGACAATGTCATGGTTGTGGAGTTGGGTTGATAATGTCATGGTTATTAAGTTGGGTTGATAATGCCATGGCTATGGAGTTGGGTTGATAGTGTCATGGATATGAAGTTGGGTTGATAATGTCATGGTTATGGAGTTGGGTTGATAATGCCATGGCTATGAAGTTGGGTTGATAATGTCATGGCTTTGGAGTTGGGTTGATAATGTCATGGTTATGGAGTGGCTTGATAACATGATTTTTTGGCCTATGATTGCATTAAGAATAACAGCTTTAAAAATAGCATAGTAGCCAGGGTTGACAAGTCAAGAAAAGTTAAATTAACGAACAAACATTCTAAAGCTTAAAAAATAATTTTCGGACAACCATTTTATTTGTTACAGACAACCATACTTTTTGTGGACATTTTTCTTCCTATCGTAACTTTGTTACAAATTATGTCAATCATGTGTGTAACAGATTTATCCTATGACGCATATCCCATAAAATTAGTTAGTTTACCCTATGCTATTCAGATCATTGCCTTCTATAGCCTCAGATTAGGCAGATTAAATCTTAAAGCAAACAAGCACAACATTTACAGCTGCTGAGAATCCCTGTATTCATCTTAGCTTCAGAAGCCTTAATGAAAAATAAGTCAAATGCTTACGGACTTTCACGGACAAGCCATTCAAGCTTTCAACAAAAACAAAATACGGACCGTCCGTATACAGGGTCGCAAACAGTCATTACATTTACTCACTTATCAAATCAATATACAATGATGGTATCACCTATCACAGAGGTATAATATCACAGCAAAATATGGTCAGTTGTGGGTTGGTTTTCCACGTTTATGTTGAATGTTGGCTTCGGGGTATGGGCGTCAAATATTAGACTTGTGATGTATGGCTTTTCAGCCCATACTTTATCCTGACCCCCCAAAGGTATAACTTGTCGTGGGGTGTTGTAACATATCCGTATAAACCCAACAGTCACCGTATGTCTGAGCTGTAGGCAGAAATATATAGGCATTTAGATATAATTGTTATCATATTCATTTTCATCTTACATATCGGATAGCTCAAACACAGAGATTGATTTTATTAATTGCACCATGGCTATTGAACATTTCCCGATGTTCGGTTTAAGCGGAGCACAAGTCAGTTTGATGGGACAGAGAAATCCATTTTAAACGGATGGCTGCTATTACTATAGAAATACTTGTAAACAAAGAATATATTTCTAGGGGTTTAGCCCCTTAAGCGGGGAAAAATTTTTTTTTTATAATTGGAGNGGGGGGTCGCACTTGGCGTAGGGAGGAGGGGGTTGCACTTGGCGTAGGGAGGAGGGGGGTCGCACTTGGCGTAGGGAGGAGGGGGGTCGCACTTGGCGTAGGGAGGAGGGGGTCACACTTGGCGTAGGGAGGAGGGGGTCACACTTGGCGTAGGGAGGAGGGGGTCGCACTTGGCGGCGATTGTTTCTATATAGTGTGGGGCGGCATTGCCTGCCCAACTGGAGAGTTCTTTTTTTCGTGGGGAGGGGGGGGATGTCAAAAATATAGGACCGCCCTGGGCGTCACAAACCCCAGAGACGCTTCTGTGTATAGGAGGGCGGCACTGTGTATAGTTGGGCGGCACCGACCCTAGCTACGTCACTGTGTATAGTTGGGCGGCACTGACCCTAGCTACGCCACAGCACTTAAGCCAAAGAATTGCTAACTGAGATAATTTTACGCTGAGCAAGCTGGCCTTCTCGTAAGTGAGCTTGTAAAGATAACATCACGAGTCTCAAACAGAGCAGTGAGGGCGTCGTTAAACAACATGAAAAGTATTCTTTTAAAAACAGTTCCACTTATACTGACTTGATTTATATCTGGTGACACCAACACTACTGTATATTGTTTGTAGACTTTTTAACACCAACACCACTGTTGATTGTTCGTAGAAACTTCAAGACCAACATTACGGTATATTGTTTGGAGAGTCTTTAGCACCGAAACTACTTTATAGTGTATGTACACTTTTTAACAACAACACTACTGTATATTTTTAAATAGAATCTTTTAATACCAACACTCCTTTATATTGCATGTAGAATATTAAACAGCACCACTGTATATAATATGTAAAACCTTAACAACACGACTAGATATTTTTATGTAGAATCTTTTATAGCAACACTCCTCTATATTGTATGTAGAATCTTTAACAACACCACTGTATGTTATATGTAACATCTTTAACAACGGTACTGTATATTATATGTAAAATCTTTAATAACTGCACTGTATATTATGTGTAAAATCTTTAACAGCACTAATTTATATTATATGTAAAATCTTTAACAACACTACTGTATAATATTTGTAAAATCTTTAACAACACTACTGTATATTATATGTAAAATCTTTAACAACAGCACTGTATATTATGTGTAAAATATTTAACGACAGCACTGTATATTATGTGTAAAATCTTTAACGGCACTATTTTATATTATATGTAAAATCTTTAACAACACCACGGTATATTATGAGTAAAATCTTTAACAACACTACAGTATATTGTATGTAGAGTCGTTAATACAAAGCCACAACGACGATATGACGTCACGTGAATAAACCTACTTAAATGACAACAGTTATCAGAGGAGCCAATGTGGGACAATTCTGAGTCATGCGATATTTATACGTATACATAATATGCTACACCTATAGCTGTGTGAGCTGTACATTTAAACAGAATGAAATGGTAAAAATACCACGTGACACCGTTACATAGAGAGGAAAGAAATCAACACTAGATTAATTTTTATGTATTTATTTAATTTTTTTAATGGGAGGCTTAACCTTTGAACCCATTCCACTCATTCCTTCTAAAGTCCTGTGGATAAAATGTCAATGAGCTTTCAATAAGAAACCAACTAGCGCGGCAACACTCACCTCAAACAGGCTTATGTAGGGCTAACATACTAGAGTAACTACTGGGACTCACCTAAACAGCTGATGTCTATGTTAGTGCAGGTAATTCCAAGAGAGAGAGAGAGGAGAGGGAATTAACAGACTATCACAGTTACTGGGGGCAATGCTCTGACTGTCTGGCCGCCGTTCATGTGGTCGCTAGACACGAGCCAAGGCCTTATTATACAGCCGTGGAATGTGACCGACGGCAATATCACATCCGTACCCCTCCACACCCACACACACACACCCACTCACACACACCCACTCACACACATGCCCGCACGCCGTAAACACGTATACGCCCCCCCTCCCGCACTTAAGTACAACACATACTCTCACTTCACTCGTCTGAACCCATTAACTGTTGCTCCTGTTTTCCTGGAATCATTCCTGTCTTTCTCACAACTCCCTAGTCTCTTGTCACTCCTAGAAAATACTGTCTCCCACCTTTCAAACAGTGTCTCCCCCAAATCATATCTCCCCCTACGCTCCGAAATCGTTTCTCCAAATTCTTTCTCCCTCCTTTCAAATATTGATTTACAAAAATCCCTTCTGACTTTTCCCTATTTCAGCCTCCTACTCAAAATCCTTTCCTCCTCCATTTGTATCAAGTCTCCCTCCTCCATAGCCCTTTTTTCTCCCCCCCCCCAAAACGTTGTGTACATAAAACAATCTGTGTTCAGCTGTAATAATTATCTTGCAGCACACATATGAAAACGTTTCGGCAAAAGGCCTTCATCAGCACCAACAAGAACAACAAAACATTAATTTAAGTATAAATTAAATTTACATAATACATAAACATGTATCCTTCCTAAAAATGAGAGGAAAGAATAAGAGTGTGCGCTAGTCCCTAAAAGAAACAAAGAGCGTGTCTACCTCCTCCAAAATCGTGTCTCCCTTATACAACATCGTGTCTCCCTTAAACAAAATCGCATATTCCTTATCCAAAATTAGTGCATCCCTTATTCAAAATCTTGTCTCACTCCACCAAATTGTGTCTCCCTTCACCCAAATCTTTTCATATTCTTTCCATTTGCCCTTGTCCAAAATCTTGTCTCCCTTCTCCCAAATCTTGTCTCCCTACTCCCAAATATTCTCTCCCTCCTACAAAATAGTGTCTCCCTCATACCAAATTTTTTCTCCCTCCTCCTCGAAACTCTTGTCTCCCTCCTGCCGAATCATGTATAAATTCTCCCGAACCTTGTATCCTTCCTACCAAATATTCTCCCCCTCCTACAAAATAGTGTCTCCCTCATGCCAAAGTGTGTCTTCCTCCTCACAAATCTTGTCTCCCTCTTATCAAATCTTGTCTCACCTCTGCCAAATCTTGTCTCCCTCCTCCCAAAATCTTGTCTCTCTTCTCCAAAATCTTGTCTCCCTCCTCCAAAATCTTGTCTTTCTTCTCCAAAATCGTATCTTTCTTCTCCAAAATCTTGTCTCCCTCTTATCAAATCTTGTCTCTCTTCTCCAAAATCTTGTCTCCCTCCTCCCAAATCTTGTCTCTCTTCTCCAAAATCTTGTCTCCCTCCTCCCAAATCTTGTCTCCCTCCTCCCAAATCTTGTCTCCCATCTCCCAAATCTTGTCTCTCTTCTCCCAAATCTTGTCTCCCTCCTCCCAAATCTTGTCTCCCTCCTCCCAAATCTTGTCTCCCTTCTCCCAAATCTTGTCTCTCTTCTCCCAAATCTTGTCTCCCTCCTCCCAAATCTTGTCTCCCTCCTCCCAAATCTTGTCTCCCATCTCCCAAATCTTGTCTCTCTTCTCCAAAATCTTGTCTCCCTCCTCCCAAATCTTGTCTCCCTCCTCCCAAATCTTGTCTCCCTCCTCCCAAATCTTGTCTCTCTTCTCATAAAATCTTGTCTCGCTCCTCCCAAATCTTGTCTCCCTCCTCCCAAATCGTGTCTCTCTTCTTCAAAATCTTGTCTCCCTCCTCCAAAATCGTGTCTTCCTCCTTACAAAACATGTCTCTCTTCTCCCTAATCTTGTCTCTCTCCTCCCAAATCTTGTCTCTCTCCTCCAAAATTTAGAATCCCTCCTACCAAATCTTGTCTCCCTCCTTACAAATCGTATCTCCCTCTTTCCAAATGTTGACTCCCTCCTACAAAATCCTGCCTCCTTCCTACTCAAAAAACTCTCGAAATCCTTTAGCTATCTTTTTCCTGGAACTGTTCGCTCCTCCTTAGGTCCAGAAGTCCGGGGTCCCCTCTCACCCCCCTCCTCCCCCCAAATTGCCTTAGATTGCTGTGCAGCAACATTCCAACCCCTCCCTCCCGCGACACATAACACCAGCAACATTTTTCTATCTTGACACACTGCCAGCGATGAAACTCAGCTGGCACTCTTGAGTTCCATTTGTATGCGTCAAGGACTCCCAACGTTTCGTACGTCCTGTAGTAATTATAACTGCATCCCTCCCCCACCACCCCCACACACACACAATTTCGGGTTAAGGTGGGGGAAAAAGGGGGGGGGGGTTGGCGTTGCTAAAGCTTTTCTGGGATTGAGTTCATAGAAAACCAAATTAAAACAGCATTCTTTTAGATTGCAGTCTTTTGCTCTGGTCTGACTCTGGTCTTAATCTGGTCTTAATCTAGTCTTAATCTGATCTTACTCTGCTCATAATCTGGTCATACTGTGGTCTAACTGTGGTCTTACTCTGATCTTAATCTGGTCTTTATATTGTCTGACTCTGGTCTCACTCTGGTCTTACTCTGGTCCTACTCTTGTCTTACTCTGGTCTGAATCTGGTCTTAATCTGGTCTAACTCTAGTCGTACTCGGTTATTAATAGTGGTCTTAATATGGTTTCACTATGGTCTTACTCTGGTCTTAATCTGGTCTAACTCTGGTCTTACTCTGGTATTAATATTGTCTTAATATGGTTTCACTCTGGTTTTAATCTGGTCTTACTCTGGTCTAAATCTGGTCTAACTCTGCTCTCACTATGGCCTCACTCTGGTCTTAATCTGATGTAACTCCTTTCTCACTCTGGTCTTACTCTGGTCTTAATCTGGCATTAATATAGTATAACTTTGGTTTTTAAAGACATATCAAATCTTTTATTGAATTAGAAGACGCATCTCTACAAGCAGGGCTGGGAGTTAACAACCAAAAAACAAAATACATGACCATGATAAAAGAGGAACAAACAGATGAAACAATTAAAATTAGAAACCAAACTTTTGAAAAAGTCAATCAATTCAAATACCTAGGATCCTTGTTAAATGAAAGAAACGAATTACTAACAGAAATAAAAGAAAGAATCTCAGCCGGAAACAGAGCAAACTTCAGTAGTCAGAAAATACTCAAAAGTATAAACATTACAAGAGAAAAGAAGAAAACTATTTATAAAACTGTGATCAGACCGGTTGTAACATATGCAAGTGAAGCTTGGACCCTAACAAAAACAGCAGAAAACTTATTAAACACATGGGACAGGAAAGTTATCAGGAAAGTATATGGGCCAACCAAGGATGAGTATGGATGAAGAATACGAACCAACCAGGAATTATACAGTCTATATCAGGATCCCACGATAGTGGCAGAGATAAAAAGAGGCAGGCTACGCTGGGCAGGGCACTTAGAGAGAATGCCAAATGACAGAGGAACGAAGAGGGTACATCACCAATACCCCGGAGGCTCATAGGCAGACCTAGGCTTAGGTGGATAGATGATGTAGAAAAAGATATACAGCAGCTGAAAGTCCAAGCATGGAAAAGAAAGGCATTAGTTAGGTCTGAGTGGAAGGAAGTGGTGAGTCAGGCCAACGCCCGACATGGGCTGTAGCGCCACAGGGATAGATTGGTCTTACTCTGGTCTTAACTTGGTCTAACTCTGGGTTTACTCTGGTCTTACTCTGGTCTTAATATGGTCTAACTCTAGTCTTAAAATTGTATAACTCTGCTCTCACTCTGGTCTCAATCTGTTGTAACTCCTTTCCCACTCTCCTCTTTTTCTGGTCTTAATATGGTTGTTATGTAGTACTCTTTCCCCGTGCTTGAACTTTGTTTGATCCCACCTTAGATTCCTAGCAGACGGTAGCGTTAGTTGTGGGCGTGGTTAATCTCTTTGATGTATCACGTTTACTACCAACTACCAATTAAACATGGTTAGTATGTCTCCTAGTATATTGTCGAGCATTGGCAATTTGTTCTAGAAACGCAAACAATGTCTGAGTAGTTTCTGGAAGGCAGTGCTTACATTGCATATAAAAAGGGATTGGCAGACACGGAGAGAGACGGAGATAGGGAGAGATTCAGATATATATTATTAACTTTACGAGCCAATTGTGTTATTCTTTGTGTGCTCATATGTGTTTATTCGCATTGATCATTCATCATTATTAATTGGCACATTGTATTAACAACTGTGTATCGGTACAAGATTTCCACATACTCTGTAATTTAATGATTTGTAATTATATTTCTTTTGTTTTGTAATTGTATTATTACTAAATTAAATTTTATCAATTGTAATTGGCAATTGTTTTCGGTGTCGTATTTTTGTTATTGTATTTCTCTATGGTATCGTCCTTTGATAGGCACTGTTTGAATGAGCCATAACTTAAAACAAGAGATTAATTTCTCACAATAGAAGCCAGTGCTTAACAATGGCCTTACTCTGGTATTAATCTAGTCTATCTCTGATCTTAATCTGATCTTACACTGGTCTTAATCTGGTCTAACCCAGTTCTCAGGCAATCTAAAAAAAATATGTCTTTTAAAGAGGTCAATGGTCATAAAGGAATTTGTTAATAAACTTTGCGCCTCCGAAGCAACAGAGATTTCCTACAAAGGGACCTTATTTATAACATCAAAATAAAGGGGGTCTTAAAGATTTTAACATTCTCTCATCATTTTTATTTTAGCCTGAAAATAAATGACAAGAGGGCATTTTGTCTAGATAACTCTGTTCATGTCCTTGTGATTCTAGATCAGACCAGCACAACTAACAATGTAAGGCGGGCCGTAATACTTAACGAACAACTTGTGCGGGCCGAAAGAAAATAGGACGTGGGAAAGCTAATAATAATAAGAAGAAGAAAATAATAATAATATAGAATTTTATGTACTTCGCAGGCCGCAGGGTGGTTGCTGGCATCCTGCATGCGGCTTACGGGCTGTATTTTGTGCAGGCCAGAGGCGTAGCTAGAGTGTTTGGCGCCCGGGGACAGATTTGTGCCGGGGACAAGATTCATTTTAAAGCGCCCACTTTTCTTTTTTTTTTTAACTACCAAACCCATTATTTTCATCAATAAAATAAAATCAAAGTGCATTTTGGCGCCCCTAGCTAGCTGGCGCCCGGGGACATCTGTCCCCCCCCTTGTCACCCATTAGCTATGTCTCTGGTGCAGGCCTGTTTTAGAGAATGATAAATAATCTTCATAATGATAGCCAAATAGCCTCTCAAACTGGTTAGTGTTCGGTGCACTTCCGTCACGGACTTTATGTTAATCCAAAAAAAAAATTGTATGAATTTGCGCAAAGAGAACAATTGAAGTAAAAAAAATTCTAATAAATGTAAATTTAGATTTTTTTCTCAAACATAAAAGAAAAACTGTATGTATCAAATTATATGTTTGTATGAATATTAGAAATAATACCAGAAGTGTTAGTGTTCAGCTCCTGATTGGTGGTCGTTATCAAATCAATGGTCAGTGCCAAATCTGTGGTCAGTGCCAAATCTGTGGCCAGTATCAAATCTATGGTCAGTGCCAAATCTGTGGTCAGTGCCAAATCTGTGGCCAGTATCAAATCTATAGTCAGTGCCAAATCTGTGGTCAGTACCAAATCTGTGGTCAGTATCAAATCTATGGTCAGTGCCAAATCTGTGGTCAGTACCAAATCTGTGGTCAGTATCAAATCTATGGTCAGTGCCAAATCTGTGGTCAGTACCAAATCTGTGGTCAGTATCAAATCTATGGTCAGTGCCAAATATGTGGTAAGTGCCAAATATGTGGTAAGTGCCAAATCTGTGGTAAGTGCCAAATCTGTGGTCAGTGTCAAATCTGTGGTGAAAGTGAGTGTGTGAGGTGAAAGTGAGTGGGTGAGGTGAAAGTGAGTGTGTGAGGTGAAAGTGAGTGTGTGAGGTGAAAGTGAGTGTGAGAGGTGAAAGTGAGTGTGTGAGGGGAAAGTGAGTGTGTGAGGTGAAAATGAGTGTGTGAGGGTAAAGTGAGTGTGTGAGGTGAAAGTGAGTGTGTGAGGTGAAAGTGAGTGTATGAGGGTAAAGTGAGTGTGTAGTTTTGTAAAAGTGAGAGAGGGATAATCCTTTATCATGGCCAATCCTGTAAATAGAGAGAGAGAAAGGGAGGGGGAGAGAGAGAGATGGGGAAAGAGAGAGAGAGATCGGGAAAGAGAGTGTGAGAGACCAAGCAGATATTATACAAGGACAGATCCCTTGCGATACGACACTGCAGTAAACTCTATACTTCTGTCATCTAGACAAGCGATTCCCAAATGTGAAGTTTGGCTGACCAGACGACCTGTAAAAAAAAGCTACAAAAATGAACCAGAGACCGGTGCCAGATTTATTTATGATATTTCCTTTACTTGACCATAAATTTTCATGAGACGCTGACCGGCAACGTAAGGCTGGCGAGCTCCGCGGATCATCTGGCTAAGGCTGATCTTGAGTGTTCTGGCTGTTAGAGACTGCTCTCCACAACGCTAGACGAATCACGTGACGCCAATAAAAATTATAAATATTTTATTAAAGTTGAGTTGTTGCTTTGCAGTTGGGTTGGGAGGGGGGGGGGGGGGGGCTTCTTTTTTTTAAACGGGGGAAATCGGAATTAAACTTTTGAAATAATTATAAATATTTTATTAAAGTTGAGTTGTTGCTTTGCAGTTGGGTTGGGAGGGGGGGGGGGCGCTTCATTTTTTTAAACGGAGGAAATCCGAATTAAACTTTTGAAACGACCTGCCAAGAAAAATGTCTCATCCAACCTTTAGGACGAACTGCCAAGCAAATAAATGTTTTCATGAGTCAGCCGAACAGGTGGGGAGAGTTAGCGCTCCAAGGGAGGGCTGTCGACTAATTATAACAGCTCTTTTGCTACCTTGTGCACACATGTTGGTGTGAACTACTGCCAAGGAGGTATGGCAGTGAGGAAAATGACCAAGGCAGATGACGGTTGTGGTACCGGGTCAGAGTTTAATGCTTGTAGCTGGATTTGGACCTCTTAAATGGAGGACTTGTACATTAGTTGTTTCTTTCCTTTTTTTTTGTGGGAGATATTTTAGTAGGGGTTTTTAAAGAGGGGGGGGGGGTGCTGCATATTAACTTTTGATGGAGGCTCTATGCTGGTGTAGTGTAGAATTGGGGCAATCGATAATTGCATACGTGGAACATTAGATTAGTGTTCGAATGGGTCTCTGGATATGTGCTGAGTGGATCTCTGGATATATGCCCGTTGGAATCTACATAGTGTATCAGTGGAGATCTATATTATATTATGAGTGGGATCTATATTAATGTATGAGAGGGGCGAAAGCTTATATGAGTGCATGAGCTTGGTCTCTAACCTCTATATTAGTGTATGAGTGGGGTCTCTAGCCTCTATATTAGTGTATGAGTGGGGTCTCTAGCCTCTATATTAGTGCATGAGTGGAACATTTTATTTTATGCTGTCGACCATTAAATACAAAATAAGATCGTCTACGTTCCGCCATTTAATTTTATTTTTTGAAACTAGCTTTCCATAATATAGGCCACCAAATATCTTTCCCCTCAAACGTTTCAATCCACCGCGCCTTACCCTCATCTTCCATCTGGCACCGTGACCTTTTCTCCCTCTCTCTCGAACAATTTTATTCCACCTCTTGCGGTCTCGTCTGTTTGTAAAACATGCGCAGACCTCCTCCTCCCCCACCCCCCCCCCCCCCCCCCCCCCCCGGCCTTCTCCCCTCAACAAAAGCTGCTGTACGACATCAGGCTGGCAGCGGGCGCACAGCAGCTGCCTACAACATAAACCACAACACAAAAAAAAGGGGGGGGGGGTGTTTGGGGTTGTAAGTAAATGTAAGAAGATGTATGATGTTTTCCTGGAATTTTTTTTTTAAACTAAATATTCCCATACTCTCAGCTTGCGTGTGTGATCCAGGGCCGTCATTTTGGGTAGGGCTTGTGGGGGGGGGGGTGGAAAAACCGAAAGTTAACTTTTCTCTTTCGGCCGAAACCGAAATTAAGCCGAAAGTTAACTTTTTAGCTTCGGCCGAAACCGAAACTTGGCCGAATGTGATAAAATGGCCACTTTCGGCGCCGAAACCGATAGATGGATGGACAGATAGATGGATGGACGGACGGACAGATAGACGGACGGACGGACAGACGGACGGACGGATAGACGGACGGACAGACAGACGGACGGACAGACAGACAGACGGACAGACAGACGGATAGATAGATAGATAGATAGATAGATAGATAGATAGATAGATAGATAGATAGATAGATAGATAGATAGATAGATAGATAGATAGATAGATAGATAGATAGATAGATAGATAGAT
>CAXITT010001274.1:57834-105906 GCA_964033795.1 Lymnaea stagnalis | reverse complement strand
TTTTTTTTAGAGTTTAACCTCCAGTAAACATCAGCTAGCATTTAGCAATAACAAGTTACTTTAGTTATTTTTTAATCAGAACAAAAGTATTTAATTTACAAATGCTCTTTCAAGGCAGCTTTCTGATTTTTTTCTACTCTTTGTAATTATCCTAAGCCAATTTATTTTCTACTTAATTTCAAAATATCATTTTTACCAATTATGACTTGAAGTAAATCTTTAATTATCATTTTAGTTCCAGCCAACAAAACCTGCACTTCAAGGAACTGCTCACACCTTTGCGCAAATCTGCAGTATAGCCAAAATAACTCCATTGACCAATGCTACTGCCCTCAAAACTACAGACTGGATGGGGATCAATGTTTTTGTAAGAGATATTAATTTCAAAGTTTTCACATCTCTCTTTACTAGTGTTTAGTAATCTAATAGAGGTTAGAGCACCATACAGCCAAAAAAAGTTCTTAGTTGTCTATCTGTACATAATTGCGGGAGAGAAAGAGCAAATTAAAATTCAAAAACTTTATTAAAAAACGTATCTAATTCTAGTGAGTTTCCACAGTTTAAAAAATCATCATTAATTATCTTACTGTCAAGGGATAATAAATGTTATCAATTTTAGTTACCAGTTACTAAAAATGGTGATAAAAAAGTAGTACAGATAGATGATGATATTTTTATTACTTTTAATTTCAGATAATGTATTATAAATTTGTAAAATGTTGGTCAAAATTAATTTTCTTTATCCAAAAATAATAATTACTTTTTGTTGTGGCATGATTTTTAAACAATTAATAAAATAGGACTATTGTTTCATAACAATGTAATAATACAATGTGAAAAATATAAACATGTATATTTCATCCTTCATATTTCAGTGTCCTATTATCTGGGAAACTTAACAAGTAAGACTTTAATGATGTTAATACTTAAAATTATTTCAGATTAATGTCTTTATTTCTTTTATCTTTTCATATGTTGTATATAATGTTTTAAATACGAAATAGATGTAATATAATAATTTTTTCTTTTAACTCTCATTAAGTAAAAAAAAAATGTTAAATCATTTCTTGCCATTTAAAAATTAGGTGTGTCTATTCAAGGCCAATAGATATAGATGATATGCCTGTTTGTGTGTTCTGTCTGTCATGTCTTAATTAAAAAAAAAATGTTAAATCATTTCTTGCCATTAAAAAATTAGGTGTGTCTATTCAAGGCCAATAGATATAGATGATATGCCTGTTTGTGTGTTCTGTCTGTCATGTCTTAATAAAAAACTCTGCATATACAGCTAAACATCCTTCTATATCATAATTATTTAAAATAATTGTGTTCTTTTACAGCTTATATCAGGGCCGACTTGCCAATGCCATATCAACAAGTAGGCTTTGATGAAAGAGTTGTACTTCAGGCTCTGGAACAAACTGTAAATCCTGTATGTCATTATTTGTTTATAATTAAACCTATGTTAGGCTAGTCTTGAAATTAGGGAACCCAGCGAATCATTAGGGAATCATTGATCCAGTATCCACTCATCCATGTGCCTTCAGGCATAAGGGCAGTGTGGATTATTTTGTGGTCTTCCTTTGTTTGTTTTTGTCTAAATAATAATGTGTTAGTTTGGTATGTAAGTACATAATAAATAAGAAAGGTGTTTTTCCTGCGATGATTTCTATGGTTTCAAATATCATCATGTTGTTATGGCTATGGCTTATTAAGCATTGAAGCAGGTCTATAAACATACATTGTGATAAAAATCTAAGAAACCTTTTCAGTTGGCAAAGTTTTCCCTTCCAATTGCCCATCAAAGACTTTTTCAATAATTTTCATGAAAAGGTGCCATTTTATCTATAAATAAAGGAGGGAGATCATTTGCAATCTCCAATACTGGCGACATTTCTTCTTATACTTATTAAACATTTTAGAAAAAACATTTTAATTTGATTTCCTATGACATGTAAATTCAAATTCATATATTACCTTTTCAAAGACATGATAAAGTGCAATAAATATTTTAGTGTAATGACCTAATGAATATTTACTTTATCCTAAAAGATTCTAGGAGTAAATTTCACAAGAACTCAGATTTTTGGTGAAAAGATCTTGTAAGTAACAGCTTTTAAAAATAGTTTTTGATTTATTTCTTGCATAATGATTCAAATGTTATTGTAAATACTTTACTATTTTGTGCTTCTAGTGACTTTTTAAATTAAAATCTTTATATTTGTAACTGATTGCAAATTTTGCAAATTATTTCTCAATGAAAACAGGTCAGCTGATGATGGGAATTCTTCAGTTGCGGTACTCAGAATCACAATGGATATGAATACCTGGAACAATGTTGCTGTGTATAATCTTTTAGAAGCTGTCTTTAGTGAAAACTTTGCAGTTTATCTGTATAGCAAGGAGATCAGCATACCTAAAGTTGGCTTGTTTAACCTTCTCATAGAAGCCCTCAAGAATGAAAATTCATTAGGTAAGGATGAAAAATGTTTTTATTGTGAATAAATGTATCTCTTTAGAATTAAGTTATTTCCAGCTAATTACAATATCCATTCCAACAAATGATCTCATTATATTAATTTAATGATTTAAAAGTAAAAACAAGTACTTTAAGGTGGGGTCGAAGGATGTGGACTTCTTTGAAACCTCACAATATTGAGTAAACAAAATATTATGGCGTCGAACTATTTAATTTATCTATCTATTACTTTTCTGCAGATTACAACATATGTGATACAAGATTAAGGGCTTTGTTATGCAGGAATGATGAGCTGTGCATTTCTTTACCTGGCCCTGATTATAGATGTGAAGGTAAAGTTAATTACATCTTCAATTTGTTTCAAGTAACTCAGGTCAATTAAATTGAAGTTGCATAGATTTTATGTTAACCACTACCACAAATTGATCTCTTAACCTAGCGCTACCTAATAATTAATTTTTAAAAATGAGGATTATGAAAACTTAGAAACAATGAAAATTAAGAATTATTTTGTTTTCAGCATGTCCACCATTTAAGTTCAACTATGAAAATGGGTGCACCAGTCCATCCATGCCCATGTGTTCAAAACCAAACAGACTACTGTACAAGTGATTATGGCCAGTGTGTCTGTAAGCCAGGATTTACCTGGTATGACTGTTTCATGGATTTGGATGAATGTTCAAATGCAACTTTATTTTGTCCTGAATACTCAAAATTGATTGTCAAAATGTTCCTGGCAGCTTTCAGTGTGTTTGTAGAGAAGGGTTTCAAAAGAATTCAAATGGTTCTTGTGAAGGTAATTTACCTTAGTTAGCCTTGTGCTGAAAAATCACAAATGTATTATTTCATAATTTTAAGGCAAAAAAATTAACATGTATTGAATAAAATTATTGATAAAAAATTGTATTTCTTTTGTTGACCGAAGCCATAAGGTGCTTCCCAGGAAATACATACATTAAAGTGGGTTTTAACTTCAAATTTTTTTTAAAACTTCATTAGAAATCAATTTTTATTGAGAATTTTTTTTTTTTTTTGTATGTGATATGCAGTAACACCCAGTACTGTTTGCCAGACAAGAAACTTTTCACATGCATGTGTTAGGACAACATCATCTAACCACAAATCACAGGTTGAGCAATGTTTGTGTCCTGTAGGCACATACTTGGCAGGGAATTTCTGTCAGGGTAAACAAATATTTACTACACAATTAAATCTGTAAGTATAATCACATAATGCAATTAAAACTATGTATGGCCTTCAATATTAATTTAAATTATAAAGTCTTAAAATTAGAACTTAAAAACTGTATTCTTTCCAGACTGTGAAAACCTGACATATGGCCAAGGCTGTAATATATTCAAATTCATATATTACCTTTTCAAAGACATGATAAAGTGCAATAAATATTTTAGTGTAATGACCTAATGAATATTTACTTTATCCTAAAAGATTCTAGGAGTAAATTTCACAAGAACTCAGATTTTTGGTGAAAAGATCTTGTAAGTAACAGCTTTTAAAAATAGTTTTTGATTTATTTCTTGCATAATGATTCAAATGTTATTGTAAATACTTTACTATTTTGTGCTTCTAGTGACTTTTTAAATTAAAATCTTTATATTTGTAACTGATTGCAAATTTTGCAAATTATTTCTCAATGAAAACAGGTCAGCTGATGATGGGAATTCTTCAGTTGCGGTACTCAGAATCACAATGGATATGAATACCTGGAACAATGTTGCTGTGTATAATCTTTTAGAAGCTGTCTTTAGTGAAAACTTTGCAGTTTATCTGTATAGCAAGGAGATCAGCATACCTAAAGTTGGCTTGTTTAACCTTCTCATAGAAGCCCTCAAGAATGAAAATTCATTAGGTAAGGATGAAAAATGTTTTTATTGTGAATAAATGTATCTCTTTAGAATTAAGTTATTTCCAGCTAATTACAATATCCATTCCAACAAATGATCTCATTATATTAATTTAATGATTTAAAAGTAAAAACAAGTACTTTAAGGTGGGGTCGAAGGATGTGGACTTCTTTGAAACCTCACAATATTGAGTAAACAAAATATTATGGCGTCGAACTATTTAATTTATCTATCTATTACTTTTCTGCAGATTACAACATATGTGATACAAGATTAAGGGCTTTGTTATGCAGGAATGATGAGCTGTGCATTTCTTTACCTGGCCCTGATTATAGATGTGAAGGTAAAGTTAATTACATCTTCAATTTGTTTCAAGTAACTCAGGTCAATTAAATTGAAGTTGCATAGATTTTATGTTAACCACTACCACAAATTGATCTCTTAACCTAGCGCTACCTAATAATTAATTTTTAAAAATGAGGATTATGAAAACTTAGAAACTATTCAAATTCATATATTACCTTTTCAAAGACATGATAAAGTGCAATAAATATTTTAGTGTAATGACCTAATGAATATTTACTTTATCCTAAAAGATTCTAGGAGTAAATTTCACAAGAACTCAGATTTTTGGTGAAAAGATCTTGTAAGTAACAGCTTTTAAAAATAGTTTTTGATTTATTTCTTGCATAATGATTAAAATGTTATTGTAAATACTTTACTATTTTGTGCTTCTAGTGACTTTTTAAATTAAAATCTTTATATTTGTAACTGATTGCAAATTTTTCAAATTATTTCTCAATGAAAACAGGTCAGCTGATGATGGGAATTCTTCAGTTGCGGTACTCAGAATCACAATGGATATGAATACCTGGAACAATGTTGGTGTGTATAATCTTTTAGAAGCTGTCTCTAGTGAAAACTGTGCAGTTTATCTGTATAGCAAGGAGATCATCATACCTAAAGTTGGCTTGTTTAACCTTCTCATAGAAGCCCTCAAGAATGAAAATTCATTCGGTAAGGATGAAAAATGTTTTTATTGTGAATCAATGTATCTCTTTAGAATTAAGTTATTTCCAGCTAATTACAATATCCATTCCAACAAATGATCTCATTATATTAATTTAATGATTTAAAAGTAAAAACAAGTACTTTAAGGTGGGGTCGAAGGATGTGGACTTCTTTGAAACCTCACAATATTGAGAAAACAAAATATTATGGCGTCGAACTATTTAATTTATCTATCTATTACTTTTCTGCAGATTACAACATATGTGATACAAGATTAAGGGCTTTGTTATGCAAGAATGATGATCTGTGCATTTCTTTACCTGGCCCTGATTATAGATGTGAAGGTAAAGTTAATTACATCTTCAATTTGTTTCAAGTAACTCAGGTCAATTAAATTGAAGTTGCATAGATTTTATGTTAACCACTACCACAAATTGATCTCTTAACCTAGCGCTACCTAATAATTAATTTTTAAAAATGAGGATTATGAAAACTTAGAAACTATGAAAATTAAGAATTATTTTATTTTCAGCATGTCCACCATTTAAGTTCAACTATGAAAATGGGTGCACCAGTCCATGCCCATGTGTTCAAAACCAAACAGACTACTGTACAAGTGATTATGGCCAGTGTGTCTGTAAGCCAGGATTTACCTGGTATGACTGTTCCATGGATTTGGATGAATGCTCAAATGCAACTTTATTTTGTCCTGAATACTCTGATTGTCAAAATGTTCCTGGCAGCTTTCAGTGTGTTTGTAGAGAAGGGTTTCAAAAGAATTCAAATGGTTCTTGTGAAGGTAATTTACCTTAGTTAGCCTTGTGCTGAAAAATCACAAATGTATTATTTCATAATTTTAAGGCAAAAAAATTAACATGTATTGAATAAAATTATTGATAAAAAATTGTATTTCTTTTGTTGACCGAAGCCATAAGGTGCTTCCCAGGAAATACATACATTAAAGTGGGTTTTTAACTTAAAATTTTTTTTCAAACTTCATTAGAAATCAATTTTTATTGAGAACGTTTTTGGTTTTTTTGTATGTGATATGCAGTAACACCCAGTGCTGTTTGCCAGACAAGAAACTGTTCACATGCATGTGTTAGGACAGCATCATCTAACCACACATCACAGGTTGAGCAATGTTTGTGTCCTGTAGGCACATACTTGGCAGGGAATTTCTGTCAGGGTAAACAAATATTTACTACACAATTAAATCTGTAAGTATAATCACATAATGCAATTAAAACTATGTATGGCCTTCAATATTAATTTAAATTATAAAGTCTTAAAATTAGAACTTAAAAACTGTATTCTTTCCAGACTGTAATACTGAGTGTGGCTGTATAGCAAACAACACAATAACTTGTGACAAAAGGACAGGAAAATGCATGTGTAAACATGGTTGGGCATCATCAAACTGTGCTGAGGATATTAATGAATGCTACACACTCAGCTGTGGACCAAACTCACAGTGCCTAAACACATTAGGAAGCTTTTGATGTGCTTGTTATGATGACTATGAGCGTTCCTCTGAGGGATTATGTCAAGAAAAAAGTAAGCTGAATAATAATTGGAATAAATGATAAAGAACTTGTTAAATTTGACCTTATAAATTGGTTGTGTATTATGATGTCAAATTATTACATGTAATTAATGCTTTTAACTTATGTTCTTGCATGTTTAAAATTATGAAGCTGAGATACTTTTATTCAATTTATTAAAATTTTACAAGAGAGAAAAAACCAAAATGAACCATAGTTTTATTTTACCTCTCTTAGAATATTGCTTATATAAAGTTCTTTATTCTTTTCAGCTTGCAGTTCAATAGTGATGCAAAGTTCTGGAAATATAACATCACCAAATTACCCCGACTTTTACTACAACAATGCAAATTGTAGCTGGACGGACAATCATTGTAGCTAGAGGTTTTTATATTTCTCTTAGGTACATTTAAATAGCCTCTTAAATTTTATTGCAATTTGACTCTTAACTAAGATAAATTAAACTGATATTAACACAGCTCTTTGTTGAATGTATTGCAGAACTTGGCTGTTGTATTTTGATTTTTAGAAGAAAGGTGTTTTTTTCATTTAGAATTTCTGCAACAGATATTGAAGGATGTCCATATGATTATGTAGAGATTTATGATGGTAGGAATGATAAAGACCCCCCCATTTGGAAAATACTGCTCAACAATTAATGGATCATGGACATTAACACTCAACTTTCAACTCACTTCACATCACCTTTAAGTCTGATGGCTCTGTTGTTAGAAAAGGATTTTCAGCAACATACAACTCTATAGGTAATATTTCTGTGCATGGCTTTAGACTACAATCCATTGAAATACAGTGGAGCGTCAACTTTCTGAACTAATTGGGTGCAGGTGTGTGTTTTGGATGACATATTTTTCAGATAAACTAATGCTGCCACGAGAAAGTTGCTTTAAAAGAGTTAGTGGGAAGAACATTCTTACCTTTTAGTTGTACATGTATGACACTTTATTGCACAGTGTCTTGAAAATACTGCAGTGTGTTTGGGGTCAGATGACTGAAGTCAAAAGTTGTCGAGGACTGGACTTTTTATACTCTGAAAAAGAGGCTGTTCCAAAAAAGCATGACTGGTATTTAGAATTATTTTAAAAATGTGTTCATAGTGTCTTTGCAGGCGTGTATCCTAACAAAGTTAACAAGTTTGCAGATTACAATATCCCATTCTGGTTATATTTTTTTAATTGTTTGTTGAGATAACCGACATTTTGTAAAATCAATGCTCTGTTGTATTTGCTTTAAAAACATCTAAATAATATAATTATCTAATATATATGTTACGGTCTATGTAAATAATTGGGCATTATTTATAATGCCTGGGCAATTTAAAAAGTGCCCATTGGGATGTGACAAAATCATAAATTATACAGAAAATATTACATTGTCCGGGCATTATGAATAATGCTGGAAATCGAGTCGGCAATTTGAGAAAATTTTGATTCATATTTCTCCACATACAAAAATATGAGGATATTATACTAAAACAAATTTTTAAATAACTAACAAACAAATAAAGTAACAAAGTTGGGGCGATAAAATAAGTATGAAAAACACTTATGCCTAACTAAAAACAAGATATTAAGTATATACTTTCAAATATATATGCACACAAAATGTCAGATCCTAGAGTTTCTATTTTTTAGAGCAGCTTCCACTTTAGTGACATTTTCAGTTACATTGCTTTTATTCTTTGCGGCACTTGCACTTGTCCGATTTACAGCCACATCAACTATAGCCTTGGCCCTGAGTGTTGGATGACATTCTTATGTCTCTGACTGAGGCATAAATAAAATTTTCATTACATATTGTAAATTGGTTCCTAACATAAAGTTGATTTAGTATTCCATGTTTCGTGCCTAATTTATAAAGATTGGCATCTGTTATTTCAAGAACAAATGCCAAAATATTTCTTCCATCGGTGTGACCTCTGTTGACATCTGGGACTCGAACTCTAATTGTGTCACCCTTTTTAGCGACAGGGTATTTTGAATTAGAGGTTTGAAGTATTTTTAAGCATGTTTTTTAGATTGCTTGCTGAAATCTCCCTAATTTTTAATATGTCGGCTTTTATTTTTTCACATTGGGATCCTCTGAGGAATCTTCATAACCTTCATACGCACGTTGCCAAATTGCTGTCAATTAATTAAAGTGACCAGAAAAATAATAGCAGTATTTATAATTATCTGGCAATTATCCTAGATTGTCGTAGACGAATGCAAAATTGTTAAATTGCCTGATTTTATCTGTCATTATTTATAATGACCAAACATTATGAAAACTGCCCTGAATAATCAAATTGACCGTAACATATACATACATGCATATTACAGAAAGTCTCAATATTTGGAAACATAAAAACCAATGCCTACTCTGGCAAAGTTATAATGTTGCATCAACAGGTTGCTATTATTTTTATTTGCTTAAAATATTAAATCTTTAAAATTGTGTTCATCCCAATAGAATGGGAGGAAGATAGATGTCGTTACAATTGCTCTGGGGTAAACTCTTTGGGGAATGACACAAACAATGGCGACTGCATATGTAAAGACAGGTCTAGATTGCTCAGTGGACATTAATGAATGCAACAACTCCCCTTGTCCTTACAACTCCTACTGTGTTAATTCGATTGGCAGTTATGAGTGTGTGTGTAACCAGGGTCATTGGAATCAAACAACAGGACAGTGTCAAGGTATTTTTAAGAGACCACATATAATCTTTTTTTCATGTTAAATTTCATGTGATTTATTATCTACATATATGAGATATGTGTTGAAAGTTTACTATTTCTTAGACTTCTCAGCAGCATTTAACATGATTCAATCACACCTTAAGAATAAAAAGCTTCTTTTTTTTTTTAGTTAGATGTAAATTCAAATATACAAGCATGGACACTGGACATTATAAGAGATGGCCCACAACCTGTCAAGGCTAATAGGGCTTGTCATTTCTAAGACCGGAAAACGTCATAGGGTACTATTTTTAGAAGGTCAGCGGACAAATATTGCTTAAAACATGGCAGCTTATAATGTGTTTCAGCATATCGTTCGGACGATCCTTGTATCTAGAGTCACTGTTACATTTGCCGTTCGCGCAATGAAGTCCCATTTCAGAAAAAGGAAGTAAAAAAAAAAAATATGTAAAATATTTCGTAAAATAGAGTTGTAAACGAATTTCAAGGACACTTTGCTAACATAGTAATACTGAACAGTGTTGACATTTTGTCCGCGCTGAGTACCCGGCTGACGAGTAATAATGACATCAGTTCTATTAATAGATTTCCGCCATTAAATGACAAGCCCTATGGCCAAATATCATTAACTAGAGAAATAAGCTCTGGGACACCTCAAGGTTGCCTTCTCTCCCTTGTCCTGTATACACTATAAACCACTGATATGCTGAACCTCAACCACACCATTCCAATAATTAAATTTTCCGATGATGATGCCGTTTTGGAGAGAGTTATATAGCTATCTTGTTAGAAGGTTTATCAGTTGATCATTATCAAACTTCAAAGACTTTACTTTCTTAAAAGATTAGACAATGTCAGTGTAAGCAATAAAATAATTAACCTATTCTACAGTGCAACAGTAGAAGCCTACTGAACTTCATTATTACCTGCTAGTGTGGGATTTCATGGTCTAACATCAAACAACAATTAAGTAGACTAATAAACCTTCAAACACCAATAAAATAGACTAATCAACCTTCAAACACCAATTAAATAGTCTTATCAAATCTTCAAACACCAATTAAATAGATTAATCAAATCTTCAAACACCAATTAAATAGATTAATCAAACCTTCAAACACCAATTAAATAGACAAATCAACCTTCAAACACCAATTAAATAGACTTATAGACCTTCAAACACCAATTAAATAGACTAATCAACCTTCACCTGAAGAACTATTTGAAGGTAATTCTGTTGTAAAACTACAAAAGTTTTGAATGATAAATCCCACCCTCTTCATCACAAATACCTAAGATCACATCCCACCCACCACATCACAGATACCTAAGATCAGCTTGATCGGGGGGAATTCTTCCATTTAAAGTTAGGACCAAAAGATATAAAAATTCTCCAGTGGTTACAAAATCTAAAAAGGGTCACTAAGGGAATGCATTTTTTTATGTAAATGAAATCTGTCCTCTAGACTTGAGAAACACTCTTGTGTTGGATTTTTCTAGTTTTAAAATTTTGTCTTGGTTAGAATACATATTTCTCCATGTGCGGAAGTTGTATATGTAGAATAATATTAAAAACTACATTTACGTTTTATTTGGATCTTATCTATTTAAGAAACAAAAAATCTTTCTTTTTTTTTTTTTACTGGAAAAGTTTATTATTTATTGAATTCTTCATTTTGATCTTTTACACTAACAATAAATTAAATATTTCTCTGTGTGTTGTTCCTGATCTACTTTAATGTTATTTAAAAGAAGCTCTTTAAATAACAATAATTTTACTAAGCACAAAAGATATAAGATCATCATATCCGATGTCTTCTATTTTTGTGTAGCACTTTAACAACTACTCAGTCCTGTCTGAGAGGTTATCTGATGCTGCCTATTTTTTCTGTACACTTTTTTAAGTGGCTTAAATGTGAATCACATTTAAATAGTCTAAAAAGCTTTGCAATGATCAATGTGATCTTAATTTATTCTAAAATAAAGGGAATATAAGCCTATCGCACATTAAATGATATTTTTAATTCTTGGATAAAACAGGCTAGAAAAGCGCTTGTGTTGTTGAAGCAAGGTTATTTACCTGAACAATTTATGATGAAGATGGACAATAAAAAGAGAATGTTTCAGCTAAAAGCCTTCTTTAGCAGACAAGAAAGAACAAAGAAATAGAATTGAGTTCAAAGACTTAAGTGTCTGGAGTTTGCCATTTGGAGGGTTAAAGTAGCAAGTGAAGTCACTTGTTATCCTGGAAAAAACCCCACAAAATTTCTTTGAAGAAAAAAAATTCAAACTGTTACCTAAACTGTTACCTATCAAAAATGACTTAATTATTAAATATTTTAATTTGACATATGTTTACATTATCATTTGATATTTGTAAGAAAAGAAAACAATCCCTTTAATATAATCTCCTTTTGCTCCAAATAGTTATATAAGATAAGAGTCTTTTATTGATCCAAGTAAATGGAAATGTTTTCTTGCTTACATGCAATATATTGTACATATTCATTTTCAGCACAGTTATAAATATTCTTACCAAGACAATATTTTTAAACTAGAATAATTTAACATAAGACATCTTAAATGTTTCTCTAACAAAAATCAGCCACCATAGATCTTCTCTCCTTCAGTGAAAATATAGATTTTAGAGTGATTACTAAGATATTCTAAAAAAAAAACAGGGAGTATGCTAATAAAATCTAACAGATTAAGGAACAAATTAGTTGTTATAGTGCTCAGTCCTAACTTAGGGGAAGAATTAGCCATTCTTAAGCTGATCATAGATATCAGTGACAAAGAGGTGGACGTATTACCCAATATTTTAGTTTTACAAATGTATCGTGCTTCAAATAGTTCTTCAAGCAAAGCTTTTTTTGTTTGTGTGATATTACTTGCTTTTTTGGCATTTCATTTCAATCATGTTTAAGGAGAAACAATGAATGACCACACCAGCAAATAATACTGAACTTCAGTAGGCTTCCGATCGTTGCGCTGTGAAATAGGTTTATAATCTTTTTTATATAGAAATAAGCCATGGTCATGCCAGGTTAGCTTATTATTAAGCTTATTATTAATGTTCATTATATTTTTTCTAAATTCTCACAATTTTATTTAATAGCCTTAGTTAGCAGTCTTTTGAATACAAAAACATAACCTCATTGTACTAATACAAAACTCCATTTTACAGAATCTAACCCACTAACAATAAATCAATACACCATGGTTATAAATAAATTTTGAAACCTTGTTAACTAATATTTATGACATAAAATAACTAAACCATTATATTCAGGGATACATAGAGTCTTGTATCCCTTTTTTTAATGAGCCAACATTTGAAGTGCATGCACAAAAGCATCTCATTTACATCTGAGCACTACAACATGGAAAGCTGAGAAACTTTTAAGAAAAAAAATAGATGTTAAGAATCCATACATTTATTTTATTTTTTATATTTACGTTAAAAGCAATAATTTTTTTTTAAAAATGTAACTCTTATTTACAGAATGTCCAAGCTTTACATATGGCAGAAATTGCACTGAGAGTGTATGTGTACAAAACAATACTCAGTACTGCACAAATGAAGGTCAATGCATTTGCTAAATCGGTTGGACATCATATGACTGTTCTATTGATGTGGATGAGTGTGGACACATGGGGTGGCAATGCCCAGATTACATGAACTGTGAAAACAGTTTGGGCAGTTATGACTGTGAGTGTAAAAATGGCCTCATGTCTTCCAATGGAACCTGTAAAGGTTAGTTTCTAATGTAGAGGATTTTAAATAATGCCAAGATAAAAAAACAAACCAAAAAAATAAAAATGAAAATTACTATAGCTTTTATTTTTAATTAAATGAGTTTAATGAAAATCCTATTTCTTCTTGTCTAAGGATTTTATACCTGCAGGAAGATTTTTTAAAATAGTTTTTTTTTCATTTATATTTATTTTTCAAGGAGCTAGGAAGTAAAATTAAATGATGATTTTGTACACCCTGTTATCCAACACTTTTTGAAGTAAAAAAAATAATTTTAAAATGAAGAAAATATACCAGGCCATTTCCATTTATATTTATTGGTTGAAATAATGTTGTGTGATCTTTCTGTTAAAAAAAAAATGTATTTCACGTAATTCTGTACTCTTTCAATAAACAATATGAAGCTTTATTATTTCCAGCCATGCGAAATTCAAAAAACCTCAAAAAACTGTTCAAATCTCTGTGCAAGTGTGCAATTTGATCAAAATATCACTATTGAACAGTGTTACTGTCCTCTAGGCTATAGGCTGGATGGAGAGCAGTGTACAGGTAAAGTAGATGGTGATGACCTTTAAATAAAGATAAATAATTGAATTATCAAATATATATTTATGCATTTTCATTTGAATCTAAAAGAACACTATCTTAATTTTCTGAAGCTATAACTAACTTATCATTGGTAAAGCAGTGTATTTAATGCTAATATAAAATATAAGATAATTGATAAACTATTTTAGTTACACAATTTTTTTATAATTTCATCTATTTCATTGTAAAACATAATTTAGAAGAGCTAATCACCTAAAATGACAAAGAAATTTAAAGTAGCAAATTTTTACAATAGCCATAGTATTAGTGTCAGTCAAAAGTTTATTTTATTTTATTTACAAATTGTTTTAAATAAATTCTTAAACTGATTAATAAGAAATTTATAAGTTATCCATTGACTGCATATATAGAACAAATTTTTTTAAAATTTGATAATTATTTAAATAATCTTTTCATTAAAATCCAGTGCTCAAAATTTAAAAAAAAACAACTTTATCCATTAATTTTTATTTGGCTTTTTGTATTTTTTGTGGTATTCATTTCAGATTCATATGATCCTTTTGGAAATATATCAAGTAAGCTTTCTGTGAATTTTTGGTTTCATTTTGTTAATTTTCTATATATTTTTAAACATTTTTTTTTTTTTAGATTACAATTCATTTTAATTACAATTTATTTTTGTCAATTGTATTTTTTGTATGCTTTTAGTTAACTTAACATTAGTGATTTTTATCTGCATGGACCACTTTGTTCCCTTTCTATACACATTTTTCCACATTAAGAAGAACATAAATTTTGGTTGGCCTAAACATTTCACAATAGGATTTAATTGTTGTAAACTGATAATGACAGAAAGAAAATAAATATAAATGCTATGGCAAGCAGTGATGGTTGATAACGTTTTGCATATACCCACAATTTACCCCCCCCCCCTTTTTCCCAATGTACTATAAGTAGATGTGGATTTCTTTAAAAAAAATAGGATTTAAATGTTGTAAACTGATAATGACAGAAAGAAAATAAATATAAATGCTATGGCAAGCAGTGATGGTTGATAACGTTTTGCATATACCCACAATTTACCCCCCCCCCCCCTTTTTCCCAATGTACTATAAGTAGATGTGGATTTCTTTAAAAAAAAAATAATCTACTTCTATTCCTCCTAGAGTACTCATATAATTGGTTAACTGTTTTTACTAGTATAATGTTTATTAGACATTTTTTTTAAACCATTCTGATTCATTTATTCTGTCTTCATGATAAAATTATCTATATTTTTACCTTATGATTATGAACAAGCTCATATAACCAGTGTCAGTGTAATTATACTCTCCCCCAAAATATTTTTTTTAATTTACTTGCTAGAACATTTTTTAAGTGTCATTTAATGTTTTTAACTGTACTTTTATAACGCTCTTATATGATACCCTTTGCAAGAGAATAATATCAAGTGAAATTCTTCATCCTACTTGTTTTTAAAAAGTAACTTTAAAAACATGAAGGGAAACATAGTTTTCCTTTTGTGATATTTATTACAGCCTATTTGAGTCTATTTTGATGAACTGTACAAAGAATCAGATGAAGAGAGTGTCTTGTAGGCAATAAAAGATTTTGTGTATAATGTGAGTGTTTTTGAATTATTTAAAATCTTGCATTTGTGCTGGTGATACCTAATATGGGCTATACATTTTGGTGGATACTTAAATGGCAAATTTTTTAATCAAACAAATGAAAAAAAGAGAGGTCCAATGAAAAGTTTGCCATGTACCACGATTTCATGGTGATGCTTATATCATCTTTAAAGATTAATAGGATTAGTAATTGATAATAAAAAATGATCGTATCTATTATTTTTGTAAACTTGTTGACATGGAAACTGTAAATAATATTTCAATCACTTTTTTTTATCATGAGCTTAAAATGAACATTTTAGTTCCATTAGGGTATTTCAATATTTCTTTTATTATAAACAGATAAATGTATTATTCATTTAAAAAGATATGTGTATTTCTTTTTACAGAAACAAGATTTGTTTGGTACTATGTTTTCTACAATTTGGAACCTTGAACTGCTGTAAGCATTTCTTGTATAAAAATTATGTTTTTATTTATTTTATTTCTTGTATATGAAATAAAATATCATGAAATTAAAGGTTAGAGCCCATTGGTAGAAGAAATAAACAAAATGAATAAAGCTGCTGCCTTTTTTACAGAGCTGATTTTATAAATTTCCCTGAAGGAGCCAACAGGACTTGAGCAACCATCCAGATAGAGAAAAGGCACAAACTGTGAAGTTTTATCTCCATAAATTTGGTCATGGGCTCAGTGGCGTATCTAGGTTTAGTACGGCCCAAAGAGGGTTATCTAAAGTACAGAAAAAAAGGGCCAACCGATGCGCAGTACTTCGCAGATGTACTGCACTCTCTGCTCCACCCTTTATATACCAGTGTATGAACTAGTGACAAATTTTCATTTGATAAGATTGGGTGGGGTACAGTAGGGACCTCGGTATGGCCCGGAAATACCAGAAAGTGGGTATCGTAATTTCATTGTCAAAATGGCGACCTTCACTTTTTAATTTACGGAGGGAAGCGTTGTTTTGGATTTTTTTTGTGCAGATTTTAGTTTTGTTAGTAAATTCTACTTCTGCCCTCAACATAAAGTAGACATGTTTGTTGTTCTTGTGACACTTTCCTTTTAAAAAAATTGATGGTTTGACTTTGAAAATTGTAGGTAAATAATAGCTAAATTCTCTCATTTATATTTTTTGTGGAACACATAGGATTTTTTTTAAAAATACAACTTTTAGATAATTTTAATAATTGCAACATATCCGAAATTTGCGAGGTTACGACAAGCATCTTTGTACAAACTTTTAATCACATGTCTCCCAAAATACCAAATATCGATAAATGACTTTTTTGAAGTAAATGACTTGATGTACATTGGAAATCCAGCACATTAGTCAATAATAATTCATTTTTAACAAATTAAAATAATTGAATAGCACCAATACTTATTTGCCATATGATCTGCTGCTTTTTAGGGAATTAATTGGGGAATGTGATTAACATTACAACTTAGAAAATTAATTGTATGGTAAATTATTTTTATTATTACTATTATATATATATGTATATATTATAAAAATTGAATTATTATTATATATTTATATATGTGTGAGTCCCCTGTGAGCCTAGCATAGTATACACTGTTGGGCTAGCCTCATTCCAACTTATTATTGTAGGACATATGACATATTTTTGTAATATTTTTTTATAAATTAAAAATAAAAAATAAATAAAAATGTAAACAAAAAATATTCTCTTACCTTTGATATTAAAATATCCTATGTTCAATCATAAATCACAATATTTCACATGAAAA
Source organism: Lymnaea stagnalis (assembly GCA_964033795.1). Classification (NCBI taxonomy): domain Eukaryota; kingdom Metazoa; phylum Mollusca; class Gastropoda; family Lymnaeidae; genus Lymnaea; species Lymnaea stagnalis. Next base: position 88,617 of record CAXITT010001274.1, on the reverse strand, counting down.
ATATTATATGATCCTCAGTATTCTTAAAAAAATAACACTTTCTGCCACAATAATCCAAGAATTACTTAAGACATTACTAAAGAACAATCATAAAAATGTATACTTACCCCAAGTAAATGACTAGAACTTATTTTATTTTCAATCTTCCGTCAAAGTTGATACTTTCAATACATCTTGATTTGTGAAACACCTTTACTAACTAAAATAAATGACATACTATTTTTCGGTCATAATCAGACATTCATATGAAATGGGACTAAAATGCATATATAGAAAATGGTAAAATAAAAAGTTTAATCGTCAGTTTTAACTAAATGAAACAACTAGTCCATTTATTATTTGTTTATACTTATAAATTTAAATGTTAAACAATTCCACAGAAAAGTTGAAATTAATATCTGAAGAATATTTTTATTATTATAGAATTTTGGGAAATTAAAAAAATAACATTTAAACAAAATTTATTAATTAATTTCAAATAATTGACGAGTCAGCATATTTATACATTTTTTTTAAATAGGAAAATAATACTTTTTTTTCCTAAATTTTTGCGGCATATTAACAAAAACTAACTTATATTTTGTGGCTTAATTTAGAAATAGAAGTACTCTTATTTAACTATGTTCCCTGTAAGTATTATATTTTTGTCTCATTGTTTAATAAAGTTATAGGCATTTAAAAAAAGGCAAAATGAGGGTCACAAAATGTGGAGGAAAATTCCATGGTGAAAAAGTGGTTTTGAGGTCCCTACTAAAAAATTAATAACTTTTTAACCACTTGAGCTAGAAAGTTGATCTTGGTGTTTTTTGTAATCTATTCTCCAAGACCGGGATGCCTGGAGAGCCTTTGTTTGTGGCCTATGCCCCAGACGGGACGACAGGCGATGATGATTCTCCAGGCTCTATACAGCTGTAGTATTTTTATATTTTTAAAAATGTTTTGAAATTTTCATCAAAGTGCCTAGGTACATGGGACTAGAGCAACCATCCAGATAGAGGCCCACAGCTTCCTATGAATTATATCTCCATATGTTCATTGCAGTCGGATTCTTATTGTTAACAGGTCAGCTGGAGATAACAACCTTTCAGTTGCAATACTTAGTGTAACAATAGGTATTGAGGGCTGGTACAAAAACAATGTTTATAGACTTTTTGAGGCTGTGATGAATGGGCACTTCAGCATTAACGTAAAGGGAACAAATTGTACCGTAACAAAGATAGACATTTTTGAAATAGTCATGGATGCACTAAGTAATAAAAATCCTTTAAGTAAGTACAATAACTTTAGTGATGAAAGTTAATTATTAATTTTTTTTTTCCCCCAATATTTTGCCACTGGAAGGAGGTTAGGAAACCCCCCCAAAAATATTGTATTTAAGTTTTTTTTTTTTTATTTATTAATGGTCCAAATTGAATAATTCCACTAAAAACTCTTTTTAAACTAATTTTTTTTTTTTTTTTTTTTTTTTTTTTTTTTTATTTAAATATAAATATTTTAAATTAAGAAAATAATACAAATTAATATTGATTTTTTCTTTTTTTTTAATTTTTAAAAATAATTAATAATATTAGTGTATTTTTTTTTTTTTTTCTTAAAGACTATGACATTTGTGGCTCCTACTTGTCTCGTCAGTTGTGTAGAGGTTAAAAGCATTAATACAAATTAAGATTTATTTTTTTTTTTTTTTTAATTTTGAAAGATAATTAATAATATTAGTGTAATTTTTTTTTTTTTTCTTAAAGACTATGACATTTGTGGCTCCTACTTGTCTCGTCAGTTGTGTAGAGGTGAAAAGCAGCAGTGCCTCTCCCTACCAGGCTCTGGTTACAAATGAGAAAGAGGTATTTTAAAATTATTCAGTAATTTTTAACGCTCAATTCTTGGTGATGTTAAAGCAAGCTAATAAATGGTCACAAGCTACTTATCTTTCTTTCCTCAGCATATCCACTGTTTAAGTCCAGCTACACTTGTGCTACGGAGTGTAACTGTGCAGAGAACTAAACAGATTACTGTACTTTTGATTATGGTGTTTGTGTCTGCAAGCGGGGCTTTACTTCATATGACTGCTCTGTTTATAGAGAAGAGCGCACAAATGTTACTTCACTTTGTCCAGAATACTCTGTGTCAGAATGTTCCTGGGAGCTTTGAATGTCATTGTACTACATCATGGTAGGGAAGGACTTGAGATGAACTCAGAGGGTTTTTGTGAAGGTGGGTTTTGAAACTGCTGGAATTATTTTTTTAAATTTTCTTTTAAAGTTAAACAAAAACTATATTCAAATTATTTTTACAATGATTTAGTTGATTATAATGAAGATAAAATTGATGTTTATTTTCATAATCAGTTTAATTTAATTGAAATAATATCAGATACGTTAATCATTCTTTTTTGTTTACCTAGAGCACATTTAGTGTATCAACTTTATGAAAAAACATCTCTCTCATTTCCTCATGGCTTGCCAGATAAATAATATTCAAATAAATAGTAAATTTCTGTAAATCATTTTTTTTTTTCAAATCAATTTTTTTTCTAAACTCCACAAATTAATTTCAGTAACACCCAGTGCGTCTTGCTAAACAAGAAACTGTTCAGATGTATGTGTCAGGTCAACTTTAAATAACCTGACATTACCAGCTGACCAGTGTCTGTGTCCTGTAGGAACATATTTAATTGGGGATAATTGTCACGGTAGGTTGATTTTTTTTCTCTGAAAGCTTTAAAATAATTACTAAACAAAATAGGTGCTGTTTAAGTATCAGATACTGGATATTATGATTCCAGTAAGGATACTTTTTAACTTCAAATGCAAACTCTGGCATGCTGGCCATACACAACCTGGCACTTGATTTCACATAGTTTGTGGGAGATGTTTGTATAACATTAATACAATGGCACAGTAGTGTTACTCTGCTAAAGACTATTATTAGTCCACAGTTAATAAAAAGAAAGAAATATTGAAATAAACCTTATGCAACCTTTCTGAAATACATTGCAGTAACTAGTAGAATTAATAACTCAATAGCCTTAACTGAATACTAACTTACAACACACAGACTGTGAAGAATAGTATGGGGGAGACTGAGATTAAGCCTATATATGTCATTATAATATAGGGAAACGTGATCACACAGTATGGGACAGATCCAGAAAGGAACCAAACAACATCACAAAGATGAAACAGTAATATTCACTGACATTTTTAAAGGCTGATTAAAGGAGTGTCTATGTCAGGATGACCTGCAGTGACAAAATTCAATCATCGCCATTGTTGATGATGGAACAGTGATCATGACACGGTTGCCACTATCAATGAAAAGAAAAAAATTCAACTTCCTAACTTGTTCACTATTTAAGCTCAAATCTATTTGAGCTCAGTAGATAAGGCTTCTGTCAATGTTTTACACACCACACACACTTTATATGAAAATCGCTTATCCGCTGCTGCCTACTATTATTCTACAGGTAGCTAAAGTTACCCATTTTAGAACCCTGTAAAACATAACCCTGATGTTAATACCAAAAATAGAAAGTACCAAGTGTCTTCTTATAAAAAAAAGTTTTCAAAACCTTGTTTAATCGTACATTTACAGATTGTCAGAATGGGACATTTGGCAGAAATTGTGAGTTTGAATGTTCATGTGATCTAAACAAGACCAGTAATTGTAACCTCCGTACAGGATATTGTAATTGCTTGCCTGGATGGCAGGGAGATAACTGCTCCTATGATGTTGACGATTGCAATGTCTGGTCCGAATGCCCAGTGAATTCTTTCTGCATCAACACTCCTGGAAGCTATTACTATGATGGATTTCTGAAAGCTGAGAATGCATCCTGTGTCCGCCAAGGTAAAATCGATATTATTTGCTTTTCATTAAATATCTTGGCATGTTTTCCTTTTTAATGTCAGGCTGTTGAACATGTATAAGCACATACACTCCAACCTGTGCCGCACCGAATTGTGTACAGTTTTTCACTAGATTTAGAAAAAATCTTTTGCACACTAAAGGTTTGAAAAATATAACTGAATAACTGGCAGGTGGTCAACAGGAAGCTAAAATCCTATTTTTCTGTTCAAAATGACTTCTTGAGTAATAAACCTTGATTACAAATTTGTTTGTGTAATTCTTATTATGCTGTCAAATTAACACTTAATATCAATATAGCACTTATGGCATGGTAAAAAATAAAATCAGTGGGACATTTTCTTACTTCTTGAGTAATAAACCTTGATTACAAATTTGTTTGTGTAATTCTTATTATGCTGTCAAATTAACACTTAATATCAATATAGCACTTATGGCATGGTAAAAAATAAAATCAGTGGGACATTTTCTCCTAATAAGGTGAAAAATAATGTAATAAATTTACGGTAGTCACGATAACTTTGTCAAGACTGACAAAAAATAGGCCTATTTCCCTTCGTTAATTTATTTTTTCGGAATCTGTATTACTACATCTAGGATAATTAACCGAAGAATATGTCTAATTACAATTAAATTTCTTTTGAATTCATCATCTTTTCAATTTTTAACAAAATTACTATTGACCAGTGTAAAAAAAAACTTAAAATCTAAGGATACTCTAACTTTAAACAAGCTATTTTTTTTAAAAGTTACGTAAATTTGATTGCAGGCATGGGAAGATTGTTCATCAAATTATGGTCTATCAAGAAGGCAAAGTTTGTGTGCGTTCGAAACATTGATAATTAAATGGTGAAAAAGTTTCAAATCATAATTTGTTTAATTTTTATTTGATTGCAGGCATGGGAAGATTGTTCATCAAATTATGGTCTATCAAGAAGGCAAAGTTTGTGTGCGTTCGAAACATTGATAATTAAATGGTGAAAAAGTTTCAAATCATAATTTGTTTAATTTTATTATGTTTTTCATATGATTTGGTCATAGTGTGATAACACTTATTAAGTAAAGATGTCTACCGAGAAGATAGCATTGAAATACATAATAGGATACATTCCAAGTGTTTTCAGATTTAGAATTTTCGGCATGAGTATTTGCTCGTATTTCAGGTATTAATTTTTATCTTGTAGTCCTGTGCCACAATCACAATGTCTTGTAAATCAAAACAGAGGCGTAGTTGTTCAAATGATTAATAATAGGGACTCATATACTTTATTACACACGATCACAATGGTAATAGTTAATACCTGAAACACAAGCAAATACGTCATGCCCTGCATTATAATGTCAATGTGGGATGCCTTGACCAGAACACTCATTGCTTAAGCAGGGTCACAGTCAAGGTGACGAGGTTAATTTCCATTGTTCAATGTTAGTAAGTTAGGCCCAGACTTATTGAGCAATCCCACATGGTGTAGTAGGGATGGAGAGAGTGTGAGCCAGCGGGTCTCAACAGCAGCGCAGAAATAGTCATGTCAGACCTTTTTTAAGGTGTGATGCATTAAAGAGGCTGATGTCTGCATTCGTGCTATAACGCATGCATGGACTACTGCAATGCTCTCATGGCGGATCTTCCGTCTACGCTCCTGGATATAATTAAAATACAGCTCGCATTGTTCGGCGCAAAAGTCAAATTTGACCATGCTAAAACACTGAGAGAGTTGCATTGGCTGCCGGTCCACGCTCGCATAGAATACCAATTGCAATCCTGTGCTACCGCTGCTTGCATGACCTGGCGCCGTCCTATCTCAAAGCGCTCAGGATGCCTGATGTACACACTCCCTTCATCCGATAGTGGCAAACTCTGGATAACGGGAGCCACCTTGAGACATAAAATAAGCACACTTTCACTTTTGCTGGCCCAAGAATCTGTACGGCCTTCCTTTCGCTCTCAGAAACAGAAAAATATATTTTTTCACACTCACCTGCTGGGTGATGTAGTCTACATCCTGTTTTCCAAGGAGCTTGCTGATATTCCTCGATGTATGTTAGCTTGTATTGTCCATTGCCTTGTATGTAGATTTTGAATTGTTGCGTTTTGTATTTTTATTACGCTTGAGCCTTAAGTAAGAATGAAGCGTGTTTTTTTTTAATGAACTTTATTATTATTATTATTATTATTATTATTATTATTATTATTATTATTATTATTGTTAAGTTTTTAGGTGACTTTTTGTACAGTTTTTTATCACACAGGTTGGCATGTTTGCATTATTGTGTCTATATATTCAATCATACATAGGTTGTGTTAGGACTTTGACAAGTGAGATTGGCTACTTTTCAATGCCTCCTTATCAAGCAGATCAGGGAAATGAGTCCCGTCCTGCTCATTCACTTTAACTGTTCCTGACTGTTATTTTGTTTCCCTCAGGTAAGTAAGAATGACAGATTTTGATATAACTTAAAAATGAAATCCAAGCTGGTAAAAACAGGAGCATAGATGAATTATTTATTTTAAAGCTTGAGAATAATAGTGCTCCTTAGTTGTTTTTTTGGGGGGGTTTTTTTGTTTGTTTTTTTGTTTGTTTTTTTTTTTTTGGAGGGAGGGTTGTGACAACAAACATGTGCAGCATATTAAAAGTTTATAAGTATTGTATCATATGGTATAGAAATAAATTCAATTTGAAAATTAAGTACTTTTTAATGAGGCCACCATATATAACATCAGAGTTTGAGGTGTCAAAACTTGTTATGCTAAGCATTAGTTTTCTTGGTGTAAACCATTCTATGAAATTGCTATGCCACTGTAAGCACTCATAAACTAAATATTAGTATAAAAAAATGAGCATCATTGAAATTAAATCATCTCTAGGAAGTTCTTATGATCAGATAAATGTATTCTAAATTATTTCTATTTCCCTAGCCTACACATTTATTGGTCAAGATGCACAGATGACATTAGTATCTATGATGGCAGCAACACCAGTGCCCTTCTCATGGGGCGGTATTGTGGTAGTACACCAGCGTATATAGTATCAACCTCAAACAGCATGATGGTTAATTTTAAACTAAAAAGCTCTTATGACCTCTACTACTTCTATGGAACATGTTCAGTTATAGGTATATTTTTTGTGTGCAAATGTATTATTGTGTGTCATTATGTGTTTGTGTTTATAATTTGCAATTTAAACCCCTGCATTTTTAAATACTGTGTTTAGCATTTGTTTTTAATAATTATCCTTAACACACACTTGAGTTGTAATGCTAAGTTGAAGAAAAAAACAAAAATCATGAAAATGCTATATTTGTTTATGTTTCTCTAGAGTGCTATGATGAGAGCTGCACCCAAGTGTGTGGTTGTGATCCACAGGCCACAGAATACTGTGACAGATCAAGTGGTAGCTGCATTTGTAAAGATGGATGGTCTGGAAGTCAATGCACGTTGAATCTAAACAGCTGTTTTTACAATAATATCTGTCCTGTCAATTCCTACTGTAGCTACGTTGCAGGAGATTATGAATGTCAATATAGTTATGGCTATGAGAAGACAGACAATGGCTCATGTGAAGGTTGAATCTAAACAGCTGTTTTTACAATAATATCTGTCCTGTCAATTCCTACTGTAGCTACGTTGCAGGAGATTATGAATGTCAATATAGTTATGGCTATGAGAAGACAGACAATGGCTCATGTGAAGGTACGAGTCATCCCCGTCAACATTAATGAAAAATAATTTTTATTGTTGATTTATTCTTTCTGTGATGGCTTTGGATTTGATCTCCCTTATAAGTTTTTTAATGAGGAGGAAATTTAAGCATTTAAATGAAGCATTTTATTAAAGCTTTTTATTATTCTCTTGGTTTTAGATTTTGTATGAGTATTGTAAACTTAGGGATGACATTTGTGGTTTGAAGAGGTCCAACGAGGCTTAGGATAGAATCAAATTTTCTCATGTAACATTTGCATTTTATTAAAGCATTTTGTAAATTCTAAGCCCTGGTGTCACTTTACAGGAAATATGGAAAATGGAGGGAAAAAATTGGTAGAAGATTGCACCAAACCATAAACATGTTTGATAAAAAATTAAAAAAACATCTTCATTTTAAAATAAATGAATAAAAAAGAAAAAGTACATTCTCAAAATGATGTAAAGATGCATATAGTCTGAGAGGAAACTCATTTAATGCTCATTAATAGTCTTTATTATTTTTTAACTTTAATTCTCTTACAAGTGTTTTGACTTTTATTTCAGCATGTGGAAATTGGACGTATGGGCCTAATTGCTCATCGACCTGCAAGTGTTCACAAAACAATACCCAGGATTGTGACATTTATGGCCAATGTATTTGTAAAGATAGATGGTTTGGAAATCAGTGCACCATAAGTCAAAACAGTTGTTACTTCAAAGATATATGTCCTAGCAATTCATACTGTGACTATGTCTCTGAAGACTTTGAATGCAAATGCTATTATGGCTACCAGAAGACAGACAATGGCTCGTGTGAAGGTCAGTGTCATAGTACTTTAAAAAATGAAACAGTGTTTTAGGGAATGTTGGATGATTACCATGTCAAAACCAATATGAATTTCAACTTTTTAATGCTAAATAGTGAAACATTTTAATCTGTTGTGAAGGTCAGTGTCATAGTACTTTAAAAAATGAAACAGTGTTTTAGGGAATGTTGGATGATTACCATGTCAAAACCAATATGAATTTCAACTTTTTAATGCTAAATAGTGAAACATTTTAATCTGTTAATTTCTCAAAATTTTTAATTGTTTCCTTAGTTAATTTAGCCAAAATTCTTTAAGCTTGTGGATTTATTAAAATGTTATAATTTGCTTATCTTATGCTTGACTTTTATTTCAGCATGTGGAAATTGGACATATGGGCCTAATTGCTCATTGACCTGCAAGTGTTCACAAAACAATACACAGGATTGTGACACTGATGGCCGGTGTATTTGTAAAGAAGGCTGGACATCTTTTGATTGCTCTGTAGATGTAGATGAGTGTGGTCAGTATGGAAATGAATATGGCCTGATGTGCAATAATTACTTAAACTGTAAAAACAGCTTAGGAAGTTACATCTGTGAATGTAAAGATGGCCTGACTTTGTCACTCAATCAAACATGTGAAGGTAATTTGTCATGTCCAAAATTCATTGATGATCCTTCACTCATTAATAGGACGATTTTGATATTTAAAAGCCATGTTTGATAGTCTTTTTTTTTCATATGTATATTAAATGGTTCTCAATACAAAATTTTGGACTGGAAGTCTCAAAGACCAAAAAAAATATTTTTTTTTAAAGATAAATTTAAAGTTTTGATAATTCCCATTTTTTTAAATTGTTTTTTTTTTAAATTACATTTGTGATAGTTACACTATTACTAAGTGATAAATAAATTGTATTTAGGCATCTTTTTAAATTTTTTGTGTGATCCTTAGAAACTTACAGTCTTGGCAGTTATGCAATCATTTTAAATTAATACAGTTTAAGGCAGATATGTAAAATCCATTTTAAATTTAATATAATTACTTACGTACATCTGTATATGAGCCAAGGGCTGTACAAAGAGGGGGGATGTAAAGTGGGCACCACTTTCAGTGAGTGCCAAAATACTAATTTTTCATTTAAAATATGTGTATTGATATTGTAGAGAGTTCAGCCTAGGTGGTACATGGGTGGGGGGACCCACAGTAAAATGGCGAACCAATTACCAGACTGTCTCTCACACGTATCAAGTTAGCAATTGATCGCTGCAAGCACGGTTTTTACAGTGTGTCACAAATGACCAAGACTGTACGAGGGAACGATTGGGGCAGGGACAAAGTTACAATAGGGGAGGGAGGAGTCGACTTTTGCATTTATGGATGATTTGTGTGGGGACAGGGAAGACACAGCCTGGGAACCAAGCCGACCATGTACATCACTAAGGGACAGTATGGATATCACAAATAAGAGTAAGGACTTTTCTAGTTTGCTGTTAAATGAGGAGTGTCCATGCAGACCCTGGGTAGTGTTAGTTAATTAAGTATCCTGATAGAGAAAGCCAAACTTGATTGGTGATAATAAGTGGGTAGAGACATGAAATAGGCGTCTGGGGTAAACGATATTGTTTGGGAGGATATAGTCTCTATTAACGTAGCAAGCAAATAACCGTGGGATACTAGTGGTGGGTAGTTTCTCGTATGATGAGGTCTAGATTCTAGATATAAGCTAGAGGTTTGGGGACAGTGGAGAACAGTTGAGATGTAGCGGTTGAGGGAGAATGGTCGAGAGACTCCGCCGGACAAGAGTTTTGCCGGACAGGATTAGACGACCGACGTGAGAAGACAGTAACGAGAGACAGAGACAAATATGACAGTCACAGCAGAGTCAAAGTCTTGAATGTGAACAGTATGGTAGATCATTAAAGTGAAGTCTAACCATCAACGTGTTATTACCTGATTGTTGCAATATGAAAGAGAGAGTGAATGAGGTTACCATGCAGATAAAGTAGTTAGAGAACAGAAATGGCCCAGGTTCTCTACAATATATAAAAATTTTTGGAAGGAGGTCACCTAAATTTAGATTTTGCCTTGGGCACAGCTTTTGCTTGTTAATAAGCCCACTGCTTACCAAACTGGATAAGGGATATATTTTTTTTTTTATATTTCCTTTATGCAATAAAATTTACTAAAAGAAGAAATTAAAATATTTTAGTTAATTATTGGTATCGTATTGTTTAATAACATCTAATGCTTGAGTTGTTTATTCTTTTAAACTTTAATCTGTTAGTATTACCAAATGCAACATGCACATCAAGGAACTGTTCAAACCTCTGTGTAAAGATAGAATATGATGAGGGTCAGATCATGGAGCAGTGTTATTGTCCTAATGGGTACAGCCTGGACGGAGAGCAGTGTTTAAGTAAGATAAAATAGGTTTTGTATTCATCTAAGTTGTTCAAAGTTTAATTTACATCACATTGCTTTGTAATGATCAAAGTATGTCACACCTAAAATTAAAGAAATAACATTATAAATTATTATAAAGGAGGAAAATAAACAAATATATTTATAATTTTAGTCTTATTTAAATATACAATTCTTAAATGTTTTATGCATGTTAGTTATAAACTCAATGATATTGAGCATTTAAAATATAAAAGTTTAACTATAAGAAGTAGGTTTACAAGTTTCATTTGCAATCAGCTTTAAATTCAGAGTCTAAGCAGAAAAAACCTGAGACGATTCAGAGTCAACAGCAGGACTATACTTAAATCTCAATGTTTATTGTCATGCCTTTTTAACTTGTGCACCAGCAATAGACTAAATTTGTTAGAAAAACTGCACAAACTGAGAAACAAGTGTCAGTTATTTATATCATAAAGTCTTTGTACAATTTTGACTGTATGTGTCATATATTACTTAATGTTTCATATTTAGGTATGTCTAATGATTCCATTGGAAATATAACAAGTAAGTTTAAAATAAACTACTACTGTCTTTTAATGATATTGTAATTATGAAATGTATAAAGCAAGAATGTGTTATGGGAATTTCCTAGTTTCAAAAGCAAAAAGTATTAGGACCTATTGATTTGATGTACTTTTAGAATTGATAAAAAGTTGTTTTTTTCCAATAAAATAAATTTAGCATTCGCAAGGATCTACTTTAGAGCTCCTTATCAGAAATCAGAGGAGCAGACAGTTCTTCAAGCTATAAGAGATAAAGTTGCTGCCGTAAGTCTTTCTTTAGGGAAGGAGATACATAATTATTATTGTAATACAATTTATATAATTGAAAATTAATTCATGTTCCGTGTTTAATGAATTAAAGAGGGGGGTAATCTTTTTTACAGTTTTCATGTGTTATATTGACTTACTCATTTATTTATTTTTTTTTTTAAACCTTAGAAATTTTTTAATAGCGAAGGACTATACTATAAGTGCCTACCATTTCACTCCACTCTATGCTAAAAAAAAAGCTAAAAGATTTTTAAAATTTGTTATAAACAATTATTTAAACAATTATCTACACATATAGTTAAAACTTCATGATACTTCTTGTTTTAAATATATTAATTTTACTTCTTTTTTTTTAAATGGACCAAATCTTTTTTTTTGTTTTGTTTTTTTCTAATGACAGATCTTAAGAGATTATTATCAGATTAATGCCACCTTTCTGGGGGAAAAAACCTTGTAAGACTTATTTATCTCTTTCAACTAAAAATAATTATTGTTGAAATTAACATTTGAAATTTTAAGATTTTAGATGTAAAATAAGTATACTTGTTTATTATTTGTTTAATATTTTCCTAAAGGCTTCATCTTTCCAGTTTGTCACTTTGTAACAGGTCAATGGAAAATGGGAACTCCACTGTTGCCATACTCAGAATTACAATGGATTTTAATTCTTGGTACCAAATTAGATTGGAACAATTGTCCAATGATTTAATTCAATTTTCATTACAACGATTGGACATATCCTATAAATGGAATAGATCTGTTTGATTTTCTCATTGATGCATTCAATAATATGAATCCAAAAAGTAAGAAAATTAAGTTATAACTGATTTTATTTAAATTTGTTTAATTTAAAGCTATAGTAAAATGAATATGTTTTTAATATTAGAATTGATATAGCTAATTATTAACAAATGACTCAATGTGTTAATAGCTATAATGTTGTGTTTAACTTTTCATTTAGTTCAATAATAAGATGAGTTATACATATTAATGATGTATTAATTTGTATTTTTTGTTTTAGATTTCTATGTTTGTGGAATGTATGGAGTATGTAGAGGGGATGAGCAGTGCTATTCTTTGCAAGGCAGTGGCTATTCATGTAAACAAGGTAGTAAAAATATTGTAACCTTTTTAGCATGCCTTTTCCGGTGGTACTTTTCTGGTTTTAAACACAGAGTTTATCTTTTTATTCATTACTAAATTGATTGCCTGTAATCTAGGCTCACAGATTGCTAAAAAATTAATACCAAGGGTTTCTTTTTCCTATGGTGGTATTGAAATTAAACCAAAGTTAGCAGTAGCTGCAGTGCACTCATAATTTTTGTAATGTATAAATGTTTTGAAATTTAATTTATTTATAGTTTTAAAATTTCAATGAATCATTTGTTAAAGTTACCATGTGCTTATAATTATAAGAATTGGGTGTAAAAAAAAAATTATTTGGGATTGCAGTAGGATAAATGATGCCACACACACAATTTTTACATGAAATACTACTTATACAAATATTTTATTCAAAAAATTAATCTGGGGGAAAAAATTACTTTAGCCAGAATGTAAGTTGATAGAAATATTGATAGTTTAAATAAGAAGTAAACTCAAACACATGTTAAAATTATTTTTGACTTCAAAAGGTGGAAATTATTTTAAGAGCATGCTGTCTTGTAATGTGTAACTTTTCCCTAAAAGTGCTAGGTCATCAGCATATTCAAAATACTGAAGGGGTTGGTTGTAGAGAGTGCCCGTTGGTTGTGTGTCTTGGCTCTCCCTCAGAAAGTATCCTGTTATTGTTCCTCAGGTGTCAATATGTATGTTTCTTATAACTCTCTAATTTTAGGTGAAAGTGGCACACAATACAGTGAGTCTCCTTGTCTCAGGCCTCATCTAATCCCTGAAATTCCTTTGAATACTCTCCCTGAACCTTGATTTCGCTTTTTGAGTTGTTTCATGTTAGATGTATCAGTCTTGTCAGTTTGTTGGCCAAGCCAAACTCCTGCAGATATTATCTTTTTATTCTGTCATAGGCCATTTTATAGTCCACATAGAGTTGATGTACTGGGCTGTTATATTTGTAACATTTCTCTAGAAGTAGGCATCTGATGGTGAAAATATGCTCAGTCATTGATCTGTTTTGTCTGAATCCACATTGGTAGTCAACTAGTATTTGTTCAGTGAACGATTGTAGTCTTTTGTCAGTTTTGTAAGTATTTTGTATTTACATTAATAGGGAAATTCCTCTTTAGTTTGTGCATTGAAGTTTTGAGCCTTTCTTGTGTATTGGGGTAATTAATGCTGTTTCCCATTCTGTTGAAATTTTCTCTTCTTGCTAAATTTTAGTCATAAGTTTATGTATCTGATTGATTTAATAAATTCTGCTGTAATGATGTCTATACCAGGAGCTTTGTGTTTTTTCATTGAATTGATTACTTTTCTAGTTTCTCCTGAAATCGGGGCTTTTATGAAAGGGTTTGATCCTCCACATGGTGGTTGATAATCTTAATCTTGTCCTTGTCTGCATTTATTATGTCCTCAAAATATCCAGCCCATCCTTCCAGGACTTAACTATTGTCTCATATAAATTATTGTCCATCATGGCTCTCAAACATTTTAGGTCAGGCTTGGTATCCATTCTTTTCGTCTTTTATCTTCACGTACATTCCTCTGATATTTCCCTCTCTTGATGAGTCTTCTGTTTCTTTTAGTTTTTTTCCTTATTCCCTCTTTTTCTTCCTACACATTTTTGTGGCTTTCCTTCTGGCTTCATTGTACTTTTTTCTTGTCCTTCTGGTTTCCCTTTGTATCATGGTCATTTGTGTCTTGTTCCTTTCTTCTCTGCATTCATTATCAAACCACCCTACTTTACTTTTATTTTGCTGAAGTCCTATAACCTATTACTTTTTCTTCTGATCTTTTTGTAGCATTTTTATCCTATCCCACTGTTTATGTTTTTTTCCCTGTTTATTTCCTCTTGTTGTGCCCCTAGTTGTGCTTCTACTTCCTTTGGTAAGCTTTAGTTGTTAGTGGGTCTTTGGTAAGTTTTTGGTAATCATATTATGTTTCTCATTGATTTCGGACATTGTGAATTATGCCTATTATCTGCTTATATTTAAACCCTTACAAGTAGATGGTCAGAGTCTTTATGTCCTCCTTGATAGCTTCTTACATCCAGTACGACATATTTGCGCCATTTTTTTGAACTGCATTATTAATTTATTAAGGAAGTGAGGTAAAAAAAATAATTTTTTAATTAAAATTAAAAAACAAGATTAATTTCAAATTACAATTTTGAAACAAAAAATCATTTATATAATACTTTAAAAACATCCAGTATAAGAGACACCTAAATTTCTAAGCAAATTTTCTGTTGATGCAAAACTAAAGTCATGCATGTGCCAAAATGCCTTCCTTGATTTTCAACTTAACAAAAATTGCCTGTTTCATACCTGTCCCCAAAACCTTTCCCTTGCTTCACATCCCCAAATCAATATGACATTACTGGCACTTTTGTTTCTTTATAAACCTGTGGATGTTAGTAATAAAAAGATTTCCTTTAGCCAATCTGATTATGTTCCTTTTATTTTGTAAAAATAATTGGACTATATTTGTCTTTATAGAACCTACGGCATCAAAACTGTGATCAATTCAGTTCATGTAGTGGGGAGGGGTGTCTGGTGTTGGTTGCCATTATGCCTACTTTTGGCGTTTTTAGATGCATTGAATACCTGAAATGCCCGTCGGATCAAATTCTCCGAAAGAAAAACTGGTAACACCTCTCATCAAAACTGAAGTTTGAAATAGTACATTTGTAAGACTAGACTGGGATGACAGCAAAAGTAATGTTGACAAAGTATATAATTAAGTGTTAGTTGAATTGTTTAGATCAGTTTATTCAATAATATCTTATATTCACAAATGCTCTGTTATTATCAGTAGTATTGGTAAATTTAATATTTTTATCCAACAGCATGTCCACCATTTAAGTACAACTACGCTTGCAGTATGGATTGTAACTGTGTAGAAAACCAAACAAATTACTGCACTTTTAACCATGGACAATGCGTCTGAAAGCCAGGATAAACTTCATATGACTGCTCTGTGGATATAGATGAGTGCACAAATGCCTCTTCACTTTGTCCAGAATACTCTGTGTGTCAGAATGCTCCTGGGAGCTTTGATTGTACATGCATGGATGGATTTCAGATGCATCCTAATGGTTACTGTGAAGGTGATTCTAAATTTGATTAATAAACAATTAAAAACAGAATCTGATCATAGATCATAATTAATGTCTAATAACAAAATTGGGGTACACATTATATAGAATTGTTACTAAAAGCAAAGACTTTAGGTATGAATGATAGCGCACTATTACCTCATGTCATCTTATTTTTTCTTGTAATTTACCACCATTAGAATTAGCTTGCCTTATTTTTTCAATACATATTAATTTTCTACTTCAGTTACAACAGCAGCTACATGCCAATCGAGGAATTGTTCTGATACTTGTGTGAGGACAACAGTAGCCAACCATACATCACCAGTAGAACAGTGCTTGTGTCCACTGGGAAAATACTTGATTGGTGATAAATGCCATGGTATTTTTTTTTTATTCTAGTGATAATTTTTTTTTTTCCATTGCTTGAAAACTATAATATTAAAACAATTTTCATGAAAGCATATGCCGTCAAAGACTGTTCACCTCAAAGAGGTTCTTTTAGCTTGTTTTGCATACATGCCAACCTGTACAAATTACCATTGATCGGTAATTACCTTGAGCAGTAAACCATGATTACAAATCAGTTTTATCATAACTTCCACCAATTAATATTTTATCTGAACATAGTGCCTATGGTAAAACAGAAGTAAAACTATCCACAAGATTTTCACCTAATACGGTGGAAAAATACTACTATAAATTGATGGAAAACTTAATAACTTGTCAAGACATGCCAAAATTATATCCTTTCTTTAATTTAAAAAAGAAACAGTATTACATCAACTAGCGTAATTAACTGAAGAATATGTCTAATTACATTTTAATTGCTATCAAATTCATAATCTAAGTCAAATTATAACAAACTTGCTTTCTATCTTTTTTTTTTAAAAAAAAAAACAACAAAAAAAACTGACAAAAATCAGAATTAAAACAGATTATTTTTATTTAGAAAATGCATCTATCCAAATTTAGATATTCTGAAAGGATTATTCTTGAAAAGTAGCCCTATCAAGAAGGCACAAATTGCTTGCATCCAAATCATTGATAATTAAATGATGACAAAATTATATATTATATTTATTTTGGAATTATGATTTATTTATTTTGGTTTGGTTTTTCATTCTGTTGTACAGTTTATGCGAGACTTTTGTACATATTTTTTTACCCCACAGGTTGGCATGTGTGGTTTTGTATTTTTTGTTGTTAATATCAACCTCTTCTCAATCAGCCTGTTACGTCCTTGGTTTATATAGGAAATCAATTTAAGTTCCTACTTGTTTGTTTGTTGTTGTTTTTTTTGTGTAAAGACTGTTGCTTTTAAACTTTCAGATGAAACAAACCAGATGCAAGGACATTCGTTTTATTTATAGAAAGTACAATGTCATTTCATAATAGGATGTATTTGATAATATTGATTTAATGAAATGAATTAAATGTCTGCTAGTGTTTGAAAAAACAACTTTATATTGTAATTTTATGTAAACTCTTAAACATTATACTAGAACTGATTTTTATTCTGATTTAAAAAAAAAAGTTAACTGTCTGTTTTTTTCAGAATGTAGTGATTTTACTTTTGGCCAAAACTGTGCATCGGCTTGTAACTGTGTGAGAAACACCACTGTACATTGTGACAAGAGGGCAGGAGGGTGCACATGCTTACCTGGGTGGACATCACAAGACTACTCACAGGACATTAACGAATGCTATACAGTTAGCTGTGGGCCATATTCAAGCTGCCTAAATACACCTGGAAGCTTTAGTTGTAATTGTTTTGAGGGCTATGAAAATCATACCAATGGCTCATGCATACAGAGGAGTAAGTTCTGAGGGATGAAATTTATATTTTCTCTTTTGTTCATTAGGCTGATAGTAGTTATAAGTGTGAAAAGATATATAAAACTGAACAAATACACTCCCCCCCCCCCAAAAAAAAAAGACTGAAGTTAATTACTTCAAAATTTCAGTACAGATGATCTTAATGTCAATTCTAGTAAAAAAAATTATAAAACTTTGGTTAAAATATTCAGTTTTGACTACTCAAAACTTCTTACACCAATGCAGCTTGTTTATATCACAGGTGCTCTAATGTTGGCATACTTACAAAACTGTTGCATTTGGTGAGGTTTACATTTCTGTTGCTTGTTTGGCTTTACTTTTAGTCTTGATTATTGGGCAACAAAAAAAAAAAGCACTAAACATGTTTTTACAACAATAATAGTTATCTTCATGATGACTAAAAATATTTAAAAATTCTATTTAATATTATTTCTCATGGTTTAAACATTTTTCTTTTGATTGAAGCTGTTAGCTTTATGTGACATCCAACTCAACCACTGAAAAGTAAAGAAGTTTCCCTACACAATATTTTTATAATTAAAAATCACTTTTAAGACCTTTTTCTCTATTCCAGTGGTTTTACATGAAACTTTCTTAAGGAATATCACTTAAACTAATTATTAATGTACTTCTACAGATCATTTTATTATTGCTTTAAAAATGTCTAGGCTATTTTGGTGAAGGACTGTTTCCAAGGACATTATTACTAAATATGATTATATAAATATTATTGTAACAATCCAACTAATAAGTAAAATCCTTTTAAATAATTATTTTACTGTGGAAATCTCCTGATATACACAGGGTGGGCCAGAAAAAGTGAGAACATCTCGTAACAAAGGGTTATATAATTGAATTAATATAATTTGATGTCATTACCAGTTGTATAAAAATCATAACGCCAATCAGATTGTTCAAACCCCCCCACCCTCCCTGCTTTTCAACGAAGTTTTGTAAGCGTTATCGCTTCGTTTATGATTCTGACAATACAGCGATGTTATCACATTTTTTGGGCCACCCTGTAGATGTGAGCATTTCTGAAGCACACAAGTGGAAAACCGCTACTCTATTCTATTTCAGATTGTAGTTCAACACTCACAGAGAGGTCTGGAGTCATTATGTCACCAAACTACCCCAGTTCCTACTATAACAATGCCATGTGTAACTTTAGCATACTTGTACCAAAGGGAAATTGTATTTCACTTAGGTAAGTTTTTAAGTTTTCAATTAATTTATTTTCTCAAACGTTTTCTTCTTTTGATTATTTGGCAAAAGTGGAAATATTATTTCAAAGATATAATTTGTACAGGCCGTTTAAATACATACTCTAGAAAAGATAATTAAATTCTTATAACAATCTTGTTTTAAAATAAATACATCATGTTTTATAAGTATAATAAGTGAAAAATTATTTTTCTATTTATTGTTTACTTTTTTTATTTATCAGCTTCTCAGCCTGTTATGTTGAGTGGCTGTAAAGATATTTATGATGGTAGCCTGTTATGTTGAGTGGCTATAATGATATTTATGATGGTAGCCTGTTATGTTGAGTGGCTGTAAAGATATTTATGATGGTAGCCTGTTGTGTTGAGTGGCTGTAAAGATATTTATGATGGTAGCCTGTTATGTTGAGTGGCTATAATGATATTTATGATGGTAGCCTGTTATGTTGAGTGGCTATAAAGATATTTATGATGGTAGCCTGTTATGTTGAGTGGCTATAAAGATATTTATGATGGTAGCCTGTTATGTTGAGTGGCTATAATGATATTTATGATGGTAGCCTGTTATGTTGAGTGGCTGTAAAGATATTTATGATGGTAGCCTGTTATGTTGAGTGGCTATAATGATATTTATGATGGTAGCCTGTTATGTTGAGTGGCTGTAAAGATATTTATGATGGTAGCCTGTTATGTTGAGTGGCTATAAAGATATTTAGGATGGTAGAAGAAGACTGATATTGGAAAGTACATTTTGAGCATTGACCATCGATAATCAACTTTAAAAAAATAATTTTACATCAAGTTTATCTTACCTTTTAGCTTCTCTGCATATGACGTTGAAGGATGCCCATATGACGTTGAAGGATGCCCATATGACGTTGAAGGATGCCCATATGACGTTGAAGGATGCCCATATGACGTTGAAGGATGCGCATATGACGTTGAAGGATGCCCATATGACGTTGAAGGATGCCCATATGACGTTGAAGGATGCCCATATGACGTTGAAGGATGCCCATATGACGTTGAAGGATGCGCATATGACGTTGAAGGATGCCCATATGACGTTGAAGGATGCCCATATGACGTTGAAGGATGCCCATATGACGTTGAAGGATGCCCATATGACGTTGAAGGATGCGCATATGACGTTGAAGGATGCCCATATGACGTTGAAGGATGCCCATATGACGTTGAAGGATGCCCATATGACGTTGAAGGATGCCCATATGACGTTGAAGGATGCGCATATGACGTTGAAGGATGCCCATATGACGTTGAAGGATGCCCATATGACGTTGAAGGATGCCCATATGACGTTGAAGGATGCCCATATGACGTTGAAGGATGCGCATATGACGTTGAAGGATGCCCATATGACGTTGAAGGATGCCCATATGACGTTGAAGGATGCCCATATGACGTTGAAGGATGCCCATATGACGTTGAAGGATGCGCATATGACGTTGAAGGATGCCCATATGACGTTGAAGGATGCCCATATGACGTTGAAGGATGCCCATATGACGTTGAAGGATGCCCATATGACGTTGAAGGATGCCCATATGACTATAGAGAGATTTATGACGGTACATTTATTGTAAGGTACTGTTCTAGTATTTTTGGACCATGGATGATCAACTCTAATTCCAGCTCTCTGTACATCACCTTCAGGTCTGATGGGGTTATTGTAAGATCTGGATTCAGGGCAACATATAACTCGTATGGTAATTACGTTTTAATATTATCACTTTCCTCATGGTCCAATAATTGATTATGTATGTGCACTAATAAAATATTAGCAAAATTTTATGTTTTGTTTCTGATCTGGTAGAACACAAATAACACATACAAAATAATCTCTTCAGCATGTCAAGAGGAAAGATGTCAGCTCAACTGTTCACAGCAGAATGTTTTAAACAACAGCACTGATGATGGTTATTGTGTCTGTAAAGGAGGGTGGACAGGTCGAGACTGCTCAGTGGACATTAATGAGTGCAACAACTCCACTTGCCCTTACAACTCCTACTGTGTTAATTCAATTGGCAGTTACCAGTGTAAGTGTTACCAGGGTCATTGGAATCAAACAGCAGGACAATGTCAAGGTTGTACTCTCTAAGACTATTCTCTCTATTAAAGACATAGTGGATGGCAAGCTTGGCTTATAAAATTAATAAAAATTGCAATGTTTAAAAAACTTGAACTAAACAGACATCTCAAATATTGGCCAATATGAAAAAGTGTTGTCTTTTAATTTTAATCATCTTGTTATGAAGTGATTTTGTTAGAACCATAATGCTAGATATTATGTTTTTTATTTATTTTTATTTATTCCCATCAAATTTTGAGGCCTGTTGTTAACAAAAACAGTTATTTGACAGACTGTCCCAGCTTTACATATGGCAGAAACTGTGAAGCATGCCCCTGTGTTCAGAACAATACTCAGTACTGCACCACTGATGGCAGATGCATCTGTTCAACTAGCTGGACATCTTATGACTGTTCCGTGGATGTAGATGAGTGTGGTCAAGCGGTGCAGCTATGTTCAGATTACATGAACTGCCAAAACACTATGGGCAGTTATGATTGTCAGTGCAAAGCTGGTCTTTTCCTTGTTTCAAATAACACTTGCGAAGGTAAGTTAATATTTTTAAACATTTTTTTAAAAAATACCTATTAGTATGATTTTTTTTCTTCATTATACATAAAGCCTCTATAAAAAAAAAGTCTGAAAATCCTTGCCAACATTAGTGAAAGTGCAACAAAAAAAAAAAATTATACTTAAAAAATGGGCACCTCATGCTACCAACAAGAAGATTTAGTTTCTGTTTAATTGCATGCATTTATAAGCAGCATGCTTGGCAACATGTGTGTGTAAATTAAAAATGAATCAATACATTTTTCTTTTTATCTATTTTCAAATTACTTACATTTTTCAAATTTTTTTAGCAAGTATTATGCAAACATTGAATGATAATGGAATAATATATGAAAATTGTTTAAAATGTAATTAGAAGGGGCTGCAAAAGAAAAAAAAATCTAATCTGACTTTCCAGTTTTGCCCAATGATGCCAGCACCGAGAAACATTGCTCACGTCTATGTGCCAAAATTCAGTATGACAATGAATACACAATAGAGCAATGTTACTGACCTCAGGGTTTTAAACTAGATGAGGATGAATGTAGAGGTAAGTGTTGACAAATCTAAAATAGTAAAAAATTTATGTTCTTATAATTGTGTAAGTTAAATTTATATCCTTTTCATATAATTATTTTTGAATTATAGGAGCCAGAATGATCAATAAATTGATCGTGGGCCCTCAAAATATGGAAGAGAGGAAGAATTAAAGTGAATTTATTAATCTTCATTTTCTATTTTCAGATGAGGGTTACTATTATTCTGGAAATTATACAAGTAAGTTTTGCGTTTGAGCAATGAATATTTTCCACCTATGAGTAGAATCGATCTCAGATATCTTTGTTTTTAATGTGTGTCAAGTGCACACAATAAGCTGACTATTGTTTTAAAATATAATTGTTCACAGTTGGTTCCTTATTACTTTTATTTTTTTAACTTGCAGTATTTGTCAGAATTCATTTGACTGCACCTTCTCAAATTTCAAGTGAGGAAGCTGTCCTTCAAGCATTGATTACCTCTCTGAATGCTGTAAGTATTGTGTAATAATGTAAAATCCTTTAATTTTGCATGAAAAATGTTATTAACAAAATCTTGAATACCTTCATTTTATTTCTTTAAAGATGACATCCTTAATAGCATGATACATCAAAAAGGAGAGAGAGCGTGGGGGGAGGGGGGGACCTATGAGTTTGTGAAATGTATTATGATAATGTATAAATTTTGGGATAAATTTGCGATTATTTTGAGGTGCGAAAAAAGGAGTTGGGGAATTCTGCCAAACGATTGTGTGGTCATTTAGGCCCCAAAATACTTCATTCTAAGATCTCATGAACCAGTTAAAATGCACAAGTTGCTAAAAATGAATTAGGTTATGCTACTTTTTTTCCCTTGAACCACAACTTGAACAGCACACATTATAAAAAAATCTAACTTTATTTAAAATGTCAATGTTAAATCTTATAAATTTGTTTGTTTTTCATCAGTTTCGGGGGCTAATACTGCCAAATGACACAAACATTCATAGTGTAAAACTAATGTAAGTAATTACCTTAATTTTGTATATACTCGGTGTATGATTTGATTTACCATTACTATTTAAAAAAATATTTGTTTAATTGGGTTTATGTATGAGATTTTATATATTCAAGTGTATATTAGTGTTTCCTGTAGATATTTTAGAGAATAAACTTCCCTAAAAAATCAGACTGTAAAAATTGTCATCATGTTTGTATTAGGCAGAGCTTCAACTTCCAAAACATGATAAATGATGGCATTTTCACAAGCTATTAAGGTTAATAAATGTTCTTTTGTCTAAATATGATGTTCTCCATAAAAAAATATATATGGTTATACTTGAAAGTGTTCTCCGATTCAATGGTCCACGGTTCACAGATCAGCTGTTCAGGAGAACTCGTCGGTTGCAATACTCAAAGTAACAATCCCTGTCAACGATTGGTACTACTTCCCAATGTCCAGTGTTGTGGTGGCCATAAGTTATGGAAATGTCAGTGTGTATATGCAAAATGTCACATACAGGGCAACTAGGATAGACGTCAACTTTCTTATTGATGCATTAAGAAATGAAGAACCTATAGGTTGGTAAATTCTTTTAAATTGCATAAAATGGGGCTGAAAAAAGGAAATGCTAAAAATAGAGTTAAAATTTTTACATCCCTTTTTTTTCTTTTTCTAATTAATCAGCTATCTTAACCTTGATTCAATTCTCATTCTTTGCTAGCAAACGTGAATTAAAGAAAATTATGTATTTATTAAAAGCATTTCATATTCTTTCTTTTCTATAGATTTCAACATTTGCGACACAAGGAACTGGCTACAGATGTGAAAAAGGTTTGCAAGTGTGAAGAACCGTTAGTGTTCATGAATCATATTCATGCTAACATACCAATGCTTTAATTAATAATTTCATTAGTTATCTAAATTTTAGAAAATCATTTTTTTTTCTCTTCTGTCATTTTTTAAAATCAATTTAAATCAGATTTTCAAATATCTGAATTTTATTCACTTAAATGTGATTTTTTAAAATAAATATAAATGCTACAGTTACTAGAATAAATTAAATATTGTAGATAAATAAATGTAGTGGTTTTAATGACATTTTCTTAACAATCTTTTATTGATACAGTGATAGATTTTATCCATTTATGTGCACTCTAGGCTTATTATATATATATGTAAATATATATATATAACTTATATATGTACCAGTCTCCCTCTTATCTGGCTCTCTCTCTGTCTCCCATTATATCCTCCCTCCACCAACCTTCCTGCATCTCCCTCCCTCCACTTCTCTCTTTTTCTCTATTGTCTTCACATTCTCTACAAAACGTCACCATCTACAATATGGTGTCAGAGCCGTCACACCCTGTTCAAAAATTTAGGAGATTATGAAAGTCACCATCCCTCAGAGAAAGCTAAGAACATAACTGGCAGTTATGATCCATACACTGCCACACAGTTGTAATGTGTTGACAGTCTATGCACACCTTTCAAGGAAGCTGTACCACCACGATACCATCCCAACTATGCAGAATTTGGGGGAGGGGGGGTGTTGTTCATATAAAATCACCAGCTGCCAAATGGACTTGTACATAGCAAGCTTGAGCATGACAAGTGTCAAATAAAGGCTAGAAGAAATGATTCAAAGTGCTTTAAAAGTCTCACCAAACGGTATCGGTTTTGAGCTTTCTCGTGCTCTACACTTCACAAACGCTCCATGTTGTGTGAGTCCTATAAAACAGTAGCTGCAAAGTTCAAGAAAATAAAAGCACCACCATGGATCTTAGAGATGTCCTTCTGAAATAGACTTTCCATGTAAGGATTATAATTATTTTTTTCGTTCAGTCCTTTGCATGTGAAGATGACAAAGGCTGGACTGTGAGTCGTAGCCTTGATTTGAACTCTATTTTGTTTAATATGAGGGAGTTCAAGATAACTGGAAATAGACCAGGATGTACTGGAAGACCAGCAGTTTGTCTTGTGTCACACTGTGCTATTTACAAGTGTCAAGTCATTGGAGTTGCCGGATTTTTCAAAGAGTCGATATTGCCTAAGGGACTCCTTTTCATTGTTTGAATTCAGACTTGCCTTCTCATAGATGTGTTGCTGATTGAGGTTAATTATCAAGTCTCATCCCCCAGAGGAGTTGTTGTTTTTACTTGTTTTTTTTTGTTTGTTTAAATAAATCAAAATATATGTTTCTATTTTCCTATTAGTTTTTAAATAATTCTAAGTAAATGCACTGCCAGATGGGCTGGTTATGTTGTCAGTGAGAAATATATGGGGGTTTTGGCATTATTACGCTAGGGTGTGTTAAGACTTTTGTGTTTAATTAAAAATATGTTTTCATCCTCAGGGTGCCCACCATTTAAGTACAACTATGCTTGCTCTAGTGATTGTAACTGTGTAGAAAACCAAACAGATTACTGCACTTTTAACTATGGACAATGTGTCTGCAAGCCAGGATACACTTCATATGACTGCTCTGTGGATAGAGATGAGTGCACGAATGCCTCTTCACTTTGTCCAGAATACGCTGTCTGTCAGAATGTGCCTGGGAGCTTTGATTGTGCATGCATGGATGGATTTCAGATGCATCCTAATGGTTACTGTGAAGGTGATTGTAAATTCGATTAATAAACAATTAAAAACAGACACTGTACATGAATCATAATTTAAAATATAAATAATATAGGGCTATGCCCAAAATTATTTTAGGATTGTTTTATAAATTATGAAGTTAAATAGATTTAAAGATGTATTAAATGCACACAAAAAAAAAATGAAAAATAGAATTTGTACAAAAACCAAAGGTTAGCAAACTGACTTTATGTCCACATTAGGCTAGTGAATGGATTTCTGTTATCTTGCCACCATTAGAATTAGCTGACCAATTTGTAGGGTTTTTTTATATTAAGATAATTATTTTGTTTCTAATTAAGTTACAACAGCAGCTGCATGCCAATCGAGGAATTGTTCTGATACTTGTGTGAGGACAATAACCAACTATACATCACCAGTAGAGCAATGCTTGGGTCCACTGGGGAAATACTTGATTGGGGATGTTTGCCATGGTATTTTTTTAAAATTCTTTTGGATAGTTTTGCTTTTGCAATGGTGGAAATTTCCATATTTTGCAATTTTCAATAAAGCATCTACATCCTGCCCTGTTCAATTCATGAGTTTTTTGAAGCTTGTTTTGTACTTCTTTGCTTATTAAAATCTTTCCCTTGTTCTTCCATGTGTTATGTATAAAATCTATTGCAGCTACTTATTGTCTTTTCCATGTAAGGAAAATTGGTTTCTTTTTTTCGATTAAGACAAACCAGACATAAGGACAATATTTTTATTGAAGGAAAGTTCAGAATAGTACTTATTTAATTTGTTAATAACTATAAAATTAATCAAACTAATTTAACCAGGAAAAAAATAGAGGAAAAAAAAGCAATCTTAAAGATGTGTAATTATGTTTAAACATTACAACAGGACTGATTTTTATTCAGATTAAAAATTTTAAAAAAGTTAACCATCCCTTTTTCAGAATGTAGTAATTTCACTTTTGGCCAAAACTGTGCATGGGCTTGTAACTGTGTGAGAAACACTACTGACCATTGTGATAAGAGGGCAGGAGGGTGCACATGGTTACCTGGGTGGACATCACAAGACTGCTCACAGGACATTAACGAATGCTATACAGTTAGCTGTGGGCCATATTCAAGCTGCCTAAATACACCTGATAGCTTTATCTGTAATTATTTTGAGATCTATGAAAGTCATACCAATGGCTCATGCATGCAGAAGAGTAAGTGCTAACTGATTACATTTATATTTTCTAATGGTATATTAGGATGATAGCGGTTTTATTGAAAACCCCCCCAAAAATGGTTCAGCGTTTAGCCAAGCTAAAGCAGATTTCTTTAAATATCAACTTTATATTGCCATTTGTATTAATGAATTACACAACTTTGGTTAAAATATTAAATTTTGACTATTCAAAACTTCATACAAGTATGTTTAATGCACAGGAGGTTATTGGTATAGTGTTGGCACGCTCATTAAACTTTAACATATGATGAGGTTTATATTTCTGTTTGATTGTTGGCCTTTGCTTTTAGTCTTGTTGTTTGGGAAAAAACAAAGCACTAAACATGTTTTATACAAAAATATTACTTATCTTCCTGCTGGTGTAAACATTTTTAAATAAAAACATATTTAATTTTATTTCTCATGGTTTAAAATTTTCTACTGATTAAAGTTGAGTTATTAGTTTTATGTGACATCTAACTTAACCACTGAGAAATAAAGCAATTTCTCACACATTTTTAAAATTAAAAATCACTTTCAAGACCTTTTTCTCTATTCCAGTGGTTTGACATGAAACTTTCTTAAGGAACACTATTTGAACTAATTATTAATGTACTGTTTCAGACCATTTTATTATTACTTTAAAAATGCCGAGGCAATTTTTTGGGAAGGGCAGCTTTCAAGACAATTATTATTAAATAAGATTCTATAAATATTATTATTGTATCAATCTAAAATATAAGTTAACATATAAGTTAAATCCATTTTTTAAAAGTTTATTTAAAACAATGATTATTTTATTGTTGAAATCACCTTATTTACGTGTGAGCATTTCTGAAGCACATAAATGAAAAAACCACTACTCTTTTCTACTTCAGATTGTAGTTCAAGGCTCACAGAGAGGTCTGGAGTCATTATGTCACCAATCTACCCTAGTTCCTACTATAACAATTCCATGTGTAACTTAAGCATAATCGCACTTAAAGGAAATTATATTTCACTTAGGTAAGTTTTGAAGTCTCCTATTATTTTATTTTCTCAAACATCTTCTTCTTTTGATTATTTGGCTACAGTGTACATATTATTTCAAAAGTATATAATGTACATCATCGCCTGTCGTCCCGTCTGGGGCATAGGCCACAAACAAAGGCTCTCCAGGCATCCCGGTCTTGGCCAAGTCCCTCCAACTGTCCTCAGTTGCGCCCACTCTTTTTGGTCTCTGCCTCCAATTCCCTTCTCCACGTCGTTTTGGGTCGGCCTCATTTTCTCTTACCCTGGGGGTTTCCAAGTGATACTTGATGCAGGCTTTCTGAGGCTGTGGCCAATCCATCTCCATCTGAGGCCAATCCATCTCCATCTGAGGCCAATCCATCTCCATCTGAGGCCAATCCATCTCAATCTGCGCTGGCAGATTAACTCTTCCACTGGTTCTTGTTGTATGTGCCGCCAGAGATCCTCGTTGGTGATGACGTTGGGCCAGCGGATTCGTAAAATCATTCGGAGACATGAGTTGATAAACGTATGTAGCTGTTTAGAACCAGCTGCTGTTGTTTGCCATGTTTCTGCTCCATATAGTTTTTCTCAAACATCTTCTTCTTTTGATTATTTGGCTACAGTGTACATATTATTTCAAAAGTATATAATGTACATCATCGCCTGTCGTCCCGTCTGGGGCATAGGCCACAAACAAAGGCTCTCCAGGCTCTCCAGGCATCCCGGTCTTGGCCAAGTCCCTCCAACTGTCCTCAGTTGCGCCCACTCTTTTTGGTCTCTGCCTCCAATTCCCTTCTCCACGTCGTTTTGGGTCGACCTCATTTTCTCTTACCCTGGGGGTTTCCAAGTGATACTTGATGCAGGCTTTCTGAGGGTGTGGCCAATCCATCTCCATCTGAGGCCAATCCATCTCCATCTGAGGCCAATCCATCTCAATCTGCGCTGGCAGATTAACTCTTCCACTGGTTCTTGTTGTATGCGCCGCGAGAGATCCTCGTTGGTGATGACGTTGGGCCAGCGGATTCGTAAAATCATTCGGAGACATGAGTTGATAAACGTATGTAGCTGTTTAGAACCAGCTGCTGTTGTTTGCCATGTTTCTGCTCCATATAGCAAACAGGTTTCACTGTGGTGTTGAATACCTTGACCTTGGTCTGGAGGGTCAAATTGCTGCAGCTCCAGACCTTTTTTAGCTGCCGCTCTTGCCTTACCAACTCTCATTCTTATGTCGGCATCTGTCCCTCCTTGTATGTCAATGATGCTGCCGAGGTATGTAAAGCTATCCATCTCTTATGTCTGTCAATTTTTGTGGTACCCCGTAGTGTCTAATCAGCTTCCACAGAGTCTGTCTGTCGACACTATCAAAAGCCTTCTCATAGTCAATGAAGTTGACGTATAGTGGCGAGTTCCACTTCAGAGATTGTTCCACAATAATTCTCAGTGTGGCAATGTGGTCTGTGCAGGACCTGTCTTTTCTGAACCCTGCTTGTTGGTCCCTAACTAAGATTGGTGTCTATTGCCTCCCTCATTCTGTTTAGCAGCATTCTGTTGAATACTTTGCTTGGGATTGACAGCAGGGTTATTTCTCTATAGTTAGAGCAAGAACTAAGGTCTCCTTTCTTCGGGAGCTTAACGAGGTGCCCTTCTTTCCATTCAATCGGTATCTGTTCTTCCTCCCATATTTTCTTGAATAGTGTGTGTAGCATTTCAGTGCTAGTCGTAATATCTGCTGTCAAGTATTCTGTCTGGACCTGCCGCCTTGCCTTTCTTTAGTTGTTTAATTGCTCTGCATATTTCTTGCTTTGTGGGTGTGCTGCAATCTATTTATAGATCTTTTTCCGCTGGCTCTATGTTGAGTGTGTATTGTGGTGCTGGCCGGTTGAGGAGTTCTTCAAAGTGTTCTATCCGTCTTTTTTTCTGACCCTCTTCATCAGGTATTGATTTCCCATCTTTAGTTTTAACTGGTCTCACTGGGTTGTTGAACTTTCCAGATAACTTTTTGATTGTACTGAATAATTCTCTTGTGTTTCCATGGTACGCAGCCTCCTCTGCTTCACTTGCTAATCCTTCTATGTAGTTCTTTTTATCTGTCCTTATACTACGTTTAACTTCTTTATTTGCTTCTGAGTATTCTGTTGATGCTCTGGCCTTTTCGGTTCTGGTGCGGCTATTGTTTAGATTTGCCTTCTTCTTTCTCCTATATTGGATTTTTTCCATGGTTTCAGCAGAAATCCATTCTTTATGCGTTTGTTGCCTAGGGCCCAACACTTCTTCACAGGTAGTCGTGAATATCTCTTTGATTTCTTTCCAGTTTTTGTCAATTGTTTCTTCATTGCCTAGTTCCTGTAAGATCTGGAACTTATTGGAGATGGTAAGTTTAAACTCCTTTAGCTTGGACTCATCTTTCAAGAGGTTGATGTTAAAATGTTGGCGCTTGCTTCCCTCGCTTGTCCAGTTCTTTTTCAGTTTCAGCCTTAATTTGGCAATAATTAGATGATGGTCTGAGGCTACATCTGCCCCTCTTTTTACCCTAACATCTTGGAGCGACCGTCTAAACTTATTGCAAATACAGAAATGGTCAATTTGGTTAGCCGTTGACATATCTGGTGAAATCCATGTGGCCTTGTGGATATTTCTATGCATGAAGAGGCTTCCTCCGATGACTAGTCCAATTGTAGCACATAGATCTGCTAGTCTTTCACCATTTTCATTCATCTCTCCCATACCATGTGTTCCCATGCATTCTTCATAGCCTTTATTGTTGCTGCCTATTTTCGCATTTAGGTCGCCCATGAGTATAACCATATTGCTCTTAGGACACCTTTGGACCAGGGTTCGCAGTCTGTTGTAGAAATCCTCTTTGTCCTCTTCTTTACTATCGTTGGTAGGAGCGTACACCTGTAGGATGTCCATATTGATTTTTCGTTTTTTTGTCTTAAATCTTGCCGTGATTATACGGGA
>CAXITT010001274.1:45244-57749 GCA_964033795.1 Lymnaea stagnalis | reverse complement strand
ATCCTATAAGTGCGTTCTGGGCAGCTCTGGAAAGCATGAGTGCCACTCCTTGGTTGTGCACCGCATTTTCATCTTCGTGGCCTGAGTATAGCATCAGTTCCCTGTGTTGAGCTTTATCTGGCCTGTCCATCGAGACTCACATATTCCTTAGATGGCTAGTTTGTATTTCTGCATTTCAGCAGCAACTTGGACAGTTTTTCCAGTTTCGAACATGGTCCTTACGTTCCATGTTCCTAGACTGGTGGTGGTCCTAGTGGAGAGGATGGTTGTCCGCCGGTTGGTTTCCAGTTGGCTTTGGCCACCCAGCTTCATTAATTCTCTGTTAGGAGACCCATCCTTTCCAAGGTCCGAGTTTCCTTTTGAAATCTTTGTTTGTGTTTTTGTAGCAAGGCTTTTTTTTTACAGGGAAGGGTTGCTAGCCCTTCGCCCAACCCTCCTCCTTTCTCACCCGGGCTTGGGACCGGCTACGCCGGAGTTATATATTGTACATGCCTTTTAAAAACATATTACAGTAAAGATAATTAAATTTTTACAAAATTATGTGTTAAAAATAAATGGGTTTAAAATACATCAGGTTTTATAAGTCTATTAAATGAAAGGTTCATTTATTATTTAATCGGCTTCTCTACTTATTATGGTGTTTCATTATATAGAAACTTATGATAGTAACAGTCAATCTGTATAAGAAAGTATTTTTTGAGTATTTGAAATTGATACATTGATAATCAACTTTAAAAAAACAACAACTTTACAGCAAATTTATCTTTCGTTTTACATTTAGCTTCTCTTCATATGACATTGAAGGGTGCCGCTATGATTATATAGAGATTTATAATGGTAATAGTGCAAGATCTCCCCTTATTGGAAAGTACTGTTCTAGTATTTATGGACCATGGATGATCAACTCTACATCCAGCTCTCTGTACATAACCTTCAGGTCTGATGGGTCTATTGTAAGATCTGGATTCAGGGCAACATATAACTCTTTTGGTAATTGTGTTTTATGATTATCACTTTCCACATGGATGAATAATTGATTGTGTATGTGCACTAATCAAATATTAACACACACAAAATTATTTTGTTCTAATGCGGGATAAAAAAAAATAATGCATCTAAAATAATCTCTTCAGCATGTCAAGAGGAAAGATGTCAGCTCAACTGTTCACAGCATAATGTTTTAAACAACAGCACTGAAGATGGTCATTGTGTCTGTAAAGGAGGATGGACAGGTCGAGACTGCTCAGTGGACATTAATGAGTGCAACAACTCCCCTTGCCCTTACAACTCCTACTGTGTTAATTCAAATGGCAATTACCAGTGTGTGTGTTACCAGGGTCATTGGAATCAAACAGCAGGACAATGTCAAGGTTGTACTCTCTAAGACTTCATCTCTATTAAAGACATAGTGGATGGCAAGCTTGGCTTATAAAATTAATAAAAATTGCAATGTTTAAAAATTGAACCCCTTTCAACAGAGCAAACATCTCAATATTTTCCAGTGTTAAATTGTAATCAACTTGTCATGAAGAAATTTTGTTACTCCCATAAACCTAGATATGTTGTTGTTTTTTGTATTTTTTGGGGAGTCGGGGTATTATTTTAAATTTCCAAGCCTGTAGCTAACATTAATAGTTATTTATTTGACAGACTGTCCCAGCTTTACATATGGCAGAAACTGTGATGCGTGCCCCTGTGTTCAGAACAATACTCAGTACTGCACCACTGATGGTGTATGCATCTGTTCAACTGGCTGGACATTTTATGACTGTTCAGTGGATGTAGATGAGTGTGGTCAAGCAGTGCAGCTATGCTCAGATTACATGAACTGCGAAAACACCATTGGCAGTTAAGATTGCAGTGCAAAGCTGGTCTCTTCCTCACATCAAATAATTCTTGTGAAGGTCTGTTAATCTTTTTTTAAAGCTTTTCAAACAATCAAGGACATTTAGGACTAATACTGTTATTTTATTTCTTCATTCTATGTTAAATTTTCAAGAGATAAATTTAAAATTTCACTTAAATTTCCACTATAGCTGTGTTTCCCAAACTTTTTTTTGTGTGTCCTTAACAACCACCTGAGCTTCTAAAAATAAAGTGTGAAGTCATGTTGCCATCAGGAAGACAGAATTTCATGGTCTTTTAGACGGCATGTGGGGTAGAAGTTGTAATAAGGGAAATATATTTGTATTTCAAAAAAATTCAAAACAATACCGTTACTTAATTTCAGTCCAACATTGGCCCCCACCCCCCAAACTTCCTAGGAGTGAAAATACAATTCCTTTTTTTTAGAGTCTAAGTTTACCCCATAATCATCGAAGTGCCTTCCTGTGGGTCATATGACCCATGTCAAGAAACACTGGTCTATAGGTTTACTACTTATTAAATAATTCCCATATGGAAATAAATTTTAATATAATTCACTTCCATTTAACATATTTCCTGATTTTATAATCTATTTAAAAGTGAATGCCTTGCACTGAGGATAAATAGATAAAAAATAATTATAAAATTTATGGTAGTCAAATAATTAATCTATTTTTATAGCATTATTTAACAACACTGACCAGTTGCAGAAAACATTTTGTGACATAAAAAAATTATTTTTAATTTAAAACAAGTTTGTGAAAATATTTGCTCAAAATCCTAGAGATTGTATATAATAATAATAATAATAATAATAATAAGACGTCTTTTATAGCGCTGTACCCCAGCCTAGGGCTGCGCTCACCGCGCTGTACATAAAAATTTTATCAAAAGAGACATAATCATGACATTAAAATAAAATACATTTATGAAATAAAGAACAGCAATGTATATTCACCCACCCCACCACATAACTTTTACAAGGCAAACCATGGACGGCAGCCAGCAAGATCGTTTATCGGTCAGAGGAGGGGAATCAGTCAGGGTAGTATACAAGTTATACATAAATCAGATGCTTTAAAACTTAAAGAATATAAAATATAAATAAAGCTAAAATGTATGACAACACATGTTCAATTTCAAATGAAAATTAAAATACCTATTAATATTTTTCTTCAATTAGTTACTTTTTTAAAAAAGTATTTTTAGCAAGTGTATGCAAAAAAGAATTATGCTACTAGGATATGTTATAAAAATTCTAAAAATGTAATACATAGAGGCTGTTAAAAAATTTGAAATTAAATCTGATTTTTCAGTTTTGCTGAATGCTGCCTTCAGCAGAACTAATTGCTCACATCTATGTGCCAAAATTCAGTATGACAGTGAATACACAATAGAGCAATGTTACTGTCCTCAGGGTTTTAAACTAGATGATGATGAATGCAGAGGCAAGTCCCCATAATTGTATAACAGTCAAAAACTAATGCTCGTGCTATTATTTATTTTAAATTTATATTATTTTAAATAAATACATTTATATCTTTTAATTTTATCGGATATAAAATTAATCTTCACTTTCTATTTTCAGATGAGGGTTATTATTATTCTGGAAATGTAACAAGTAAGCATTGTGTTTGTCCATGTAATGTTTTTTCCCCACCTATGAACAGAATCAATCTCAGTTATATTTGTTTTTATCTTTTTAAGAGGCAAGCAATAAATTGACTTTTTTTTTTAAACATATTTTTTTGCAGTTGATTCATTATTAGTTATATTTTTTTAACTTGCAGTATTTGTCAGAATTTATTTGAAAACACCTTTTCAAAATTCAAGTCAACAAGCTGTCCTTCAAGCATTGATTACCTCCCTGAATGCTGTAAGTATTGTGTATTAATGTAAAATCATACTATTGTGCACACAAAAAATGTACTTTGTGATGACTTGCAGGGGCATTGTAAAAATTCTTCCATAATAGTGTGACTTCACTTCTGGATGGTCCGAAAGAATTCATTCTAAGATCTCATTGACCAGTTCAAATGTGTAGCTGCTAAAACAAAAATTTAAACATCTCTTTTTTTTTTTTTTTTTTTTTTTTTTTTTAATTTATTTTTATATTTTATATTTTTTTTTTTTTTTTTTTTTTTTTTTAAAGTCAATGTTAAATTTTATATTTATCTGTATTTCATCAGTTTCGGGGAATAATACTGCCAAATAACACAAACATTCATGGAGTAAAAGTAATGTAAGTAATTACTTTTACATTTTTTAAATATCTATTTCTTTGTTTTCATTGATCTTAAATGTTTAATGGTCAATATAAAAAAAATATATATTTATGTTTATGTATGAGCATGTATATATTCTTGTTTTTATAAGTGTTTTCTGAAGATTTTTTAGGGATTAAATGTTTAATTCATTTAATGTTTGTAAACTTCCCCAAAATTCAAATAACTGTAAAATTTGTCATCATACTTGTAGACCGCAGAGCTTCAACTTACCAAAACATGATAAATGAAGGCATTTTCACAAGCTATTAAGGTTAATAAATGTTCTTTTGTCTAAATATGATGTTCTCCATCAAAAAATATATATGGTTATACTTGAAAGTGTTCTCCTATTCAATGATTCATTGTTCACAGATCAGCAGTTCAGGGGAACTCGTCGGTTGCAATACTCAAAGTAACAATGCCTGTCAATGATTGGTACTACTTCCCAATGTCCAGTGTTGTGGTGGCCGTAAGTCATGGAAATGTCAGTGTGTACATGCAAAATGTCATATACAGGGCAACTAGGATAGACGTCTTCAACTTTCTTATTGATGCATTAAGAAATGAAGAACCTGTAGGTTAGTAAATTTAGTAAAAAAACATATTAAATATGTTTTTTTACTATTTAAGACTCCGCCTGTTAAAGAAACATGATTATTAAAAAATACTCTTTCTGATTTGATTAATTTAATTTGTCTTTTCTTAATTTTTCTCTAAGCTTTACTTAGATTCAATTCTCCTTCTTTGTAAGCAAACACAACTTTCATTGATTTATTAAATGCATTGGAAACATTTTCTATTCTATAGATTTCAACAATTTGTGACACATACCTTGGCTATGAGCTGTGTGGTGAAGAAAAGCATTGTTTTTCTTTTCAAGGAACTGGCTACAGATGTGACAAAGGTTTGCAAGTGTGAAGAACTGTTTGTTTTCATGAATCATATGTATACTAACTGTTAATACTAGCAGTAATTGATTATATTAATTTTAGTATGTCATATCTTTTTCTTTTTAGTAAAATCTGTCATGCTTAAATGTATTATCTTCATATTTTAAAAATGTCAGATTATAGGCCTAGTTATTCTCATTCACTTAGATGTGATTAAACAAAACTTTAAAGTTTCATTTATTGGAATGTTGTGGATATTGTAGAACAAATGGCTCCTACTTTTTCAAATGCTAAATCCACGTTAGAAGTTTATTAGCAATTATAAAATTACATATTGCCAGATGGGCTTTTTATGCTATTGATTATCATTCATTGGAAATGATTTCATAGACCTGAACCAAAGCTGGTTGGGGCCCTCTGGTAATTCCTATTCATGAACCCTTCACACCCCCATAGATGTTTTGCCCTAATGGCAAACCATCTGGCTACCTCAGTAATGCCAAAGGGGTTGCTTTCTTTAAATTAAACCTTACATAAATAAGGACTGGATTTCCTACCTTGAACCACTATGACCTGGGGCAAAACATGATCTTATGGTTTCACCGAATCAGATTGGGGATCTTCACTGGCACTTTCTTTGGAAGGATTCCTCAGTGCTATAGACAACTTAGAGCCTAGTAGTATTTATTTCTTAAGCGATACTGGGCACTACTGGCCCCTACATTAAACACCACATCATAAGAACTAGCTAGCGCTGGGACATAATGGCGGCCATAGAGACATGTCCTCATAGAGGGGCTGCCGTTATTTTTCATCATCGATAACATCTTTTTTATCTACTAACCTTTAATGGTAGCTGTTATCATGATCCCTAACCCTAGTGCCTTACATATTTGCCTAAAATATCCATGTGGCAATGGCAGGTAAGGTGGGTGTGTGTCCCCCTGGAGATTTCCTAGGTCCTATCTGACCAAAACAACCTAGTCCACCTTAAAACGCATGACGGACAGACTGGGCCAAGATCAGTTGCTTTTCTAAAATGGGTTTTATCTAACACTTTTGTCATCAATTTTCCAGATTTTTTTCAAACAATTTAGTTCAATAACAAATATTTGTTCATCCTCGGTGTGCCCACCATTTAAGTATAGCTACAATTGCAGTATGGATTGCAACTGTGTAGAAAACCAAACAGATTACTGCACTTTTAACCATGGACAATGTGTCTGCAAGCCAGGATACACTTCATAAGACTGCTCTGTGGATAGAGATGAGTGCACGAATGCCTCTTGACTTTGTCCAGAATACTCTGTCTGTCAGAATGTGCCTGGGAGCTTTAACTGTAATTGTAGGGAGGGATTACAGATGAACTTTGAGGGCTATTGCGAAGGTAGGCTTAACTAAACATTCTCCATTATAAAAGGTAATACAGATACACATGAATATATGTTAAGAACAAGATATATATGAGATTGGAGTAAAAAGCACACAATAAAATGACTGTGTCAGTGGAATGCTTCCACTTGGGTAACACAATAATGCAAAACACAAGAAACTTTGATAAAAAGGGGATAGAAAACTTTAATGCATTTATTATTATTGGAGAATACATTAGACATGGAGTTATTTTGTATGTCTCTGTGAAAATGTGTGAGATTAGGGTGTTGTTTGTTTTGCCCAATATTTAGAAGATGCTAGCTGCTAAATCTACCAGACTAAATTCTTTCTTTCTCACCTATGTAACAAGAATGACAAGAGTGAGATCTTCAGAAATCAAACACATAAATCACATTGTAACTAATAAATGTAAATCACTTCTTGATACTAAAATGACAGTGGGCAAGTTTGTTTGTTTAGTTGCAAGAACATACAGCCATGTAATTCAGCTAATAGAGAACTAGAAGGACACAAATTACCTCATAATTCATATAACTGGAAAAAATTTTCATAGAAATGTTGATCCTCTAATGACATTAGTTGTTTTGTTTTTTTTTAAATTTATTTTTTTATGTCAAACATTTGGTTTTCTGTGTAATATAAATAATATTTGGTCTTTTTTACTTGAGAATTTATTTACAATCGTTGCCTGTAGCAAAAATGTTCTAGATTGTTTCACAGAAGCATAAAGATGTCATACTTCTGAATTTTTATCACATTTTCATTTTCCAAAGCCTAAGTGTAGCAGGCCTTTTTTAAAATAAATATATTCAAATAGTTCCCCATGAGTCTTCATCAATGTGCACTCATTTCATTATATGTTACAATATTGAAGATCTCTCAGTATGATTCTTTATATTCATTCTTGGATTGTCTTTGATATTTAGTTGCTGCCAATGCCACATGCCAGAATAGGACCTGTCCTGACACATGTGTGAAGGTCAGATCAGACATCAGTGATGTTTTAGAGGAGCAATGCTTATGTCCCACTGGATCATATTTCACTAATGAAACTTGCCAAGGTATATAATATCCCTTAATTTACCCTATTTTATCAAGGCAGTTACATTGAACATTAAATTTAATTTAACTTTTGTTTCACTCACCTTCTGTAATCATCCTGATGTTTACATTTACATGTGACCTTCACCTGCCTGGATTTTTTAAATTGGTATTGGGGAGGAAGTTGTCCTAAAAAAAAAATGATACAATTGGTTATTTTCTTTTTAAATGAAAAGAAAAAAGACAATGTGGTATTAATGATATATTAAGATTTTAAAAAATACAAAATGACATAAAAAGAAGGCCAAGAATATATTTTTGTCAATTTATTAAGTAATTAAGAAACTTAATTTTTCCCGGAAATCTCCATATTTAAATTAAATATTGACTTAACAAAAATGATATGTCTAGCCAAGTGAAAAAATTAAAAAATTAAACAAGCATCTCAAGAATTGAGAACAATCCACATTAGACTGTTAAGGGAGCTTAGAAAATGGTAAAAAAAAAAAAAAAAAAAAAAAAAAAAAAAAAAAAATCTTAAAAAATAAAAAAAAAAAAAAAATTTCAAACAAAGAAAAAAAAAAAAAAAAAAAAAAAAACCTCCCAAAAAAAAAAAAAAAACCAAATTAAAATTTAAAGGGGGAATAAAAAAAGGAAAAAAAAAAAAAAAAAAAAAAAACTAGACANATTGAAAGGAACAAGAAAAGACCTATTTGATCTCTTATGCTCAAAAATAAACAATCTTAAAAGTCATAGCCCATCAAGCAGATGAAAGATTTTTTCAAATTTTCAGACTGTGGACCTTTCACGTATGGCCAAAATTGTGAATTAACTTGCAATTGTGAACCTAATACCACCGTTTCCTGTGCTGTAAGGACTGGTGAGTGCACCTGCTTGGCTGGTTGGAGTACTCAAGTTGTTCAGAAGATGTCAATGAATGTTACACTGTCTACTGTGGACCCAATGCATATTGTTTAAACACACTGGGCGCTTACACTTGCACATGTTATCCTGGTTTTGGGAGGAATTCTAATGGAACTTGTCAGCGATATTGTAAGTAGATTGGTTTTTATTCAAATTTTAAAAATCCAAAATTTAAAAAGAAGTTGCATTTTCTGAAGAGTTGAAACTTAATTATATGGATATAATATGCTTGGTATGAAAACAACAATCCTCTTGAAATATTTGGGCTAAAAATCATGCATTGAATATTTTGAATTTTAAGTCTGATCATTTTGTAGGAGAATGCAGATAGGATTTCAAGAATAAAATTAGGAAAACAGGAATATAAAACTATTAAAATTATACTATAAAATAAACCCTGTGTCAAGGTTAATTATAAAAATAATGTTAAACAAAGGAATTAGAGCTCTAAACTTGTTTCCTTAACCTCTTGATATTTCCTAATTGGTTTCTGTTTGGAAAACACTGAAGAGCCATTCTTATTTTTTAATGTAATCCATCTCAGACTTTCACACTACTCTGAGGGCAAGCTCTGCTACAATAATGTCACCTAACTATCCAGCCAATTGCAACAATAATGATAATTGTTCATGGTTAATCACAGTGGAACAGACTTCCATCATTTCAATCAGGTCAAATAAAAATGTAAAAAATTCAATTTCTCTTCATAAAATGTGTACATTTAGCTATGCAAGGGTAAATTAAAATTTAAAAAATTAGTTTTCAAGGCTGTCTCTGTAAAATATGAATACATGATTTTTATCAATACTAAATATTCTTCTCCACAATGTTATAAGTATAAATAAATGAAATGAAATTATATAATTATATAAGCTTAGTTTATTGAACAATATTTATTTTTTTTAAATTTTATTTTAAAGTTTAAAAAAATAAACATTAAGAAACTACTAAGTAGGTCTTAATGTCCATAAAGTGTAAGAACCATTGAGGGGTTGGGGAGGGGGGCTGTTAAAGTGGAGAGGATGCAGGTGACAAGACATGGAGGCCGTGGGAAATTTTTGGATGAGAAATGTGTAAATTTTAATGTTTACACCCAAACACATGCTAAATTACACAAAATAACCTTGCATAATTTTTTTTGTAAGTTGCGAGGATTGAACAGAAAATAAAATTAATTTAAATATAAGCATTAAGTAAGTGGCTCTAAGGTGGTGACATTGTAATGTGTAAATTTTAATGTTTACACCCAAACACATGCTAAATTACACAAAATAACCTTGCATAATTTTTTTTGTAAGTTTCGAGGATTGAACAGAAAATAAAATTAATTTAAATATAAGCATTAAGTAAGTGGCTCTAAGGTGGTGACATTGTAATCTAGAGAGGGGTGGGGGGTAAGGGAAGGTTTTGGCAGAAGAATAAGGTGTGGTAGGTAGTGGTTGGGTAGGAGGAGCCAAATATTAAGGATGGGGAGAGGTTGGGGGGATTTAAGTTAATAGTTTGCAACTTTAGGGGTCATGTGGATGTAGGGGTTCTTTGATTTGGGGATGGGGTCATTAGGTGGTAGTAGAAGACGTAGGTTTGACGTTTGTTGAATTATAGGTGTGCGGAGATGGTGATGGAGATATGGAATGGGAAGATGGAGTATTCTTTGGGGTTTATACCAGAAAGTACTTAGGTTGTGTGTGATGACTGGAAGGGTCTCATGATGAGGGTAATGTGGCATGGGAAGATGAAGTATTCTTTAGGGTTTATACCAAAAAGTACTATGGTAGTGTGTGATGACTGGAAGGGTCTCATGATGAGGGTAATGTGGCATGGGAAGATGGAGTATTCTTTAGGGTTTATACCAAAAAGTACTATGGTAGTGTGTGATGACTGGAAGGGTTGTGGAAATGAGAATGTGCTTGGGTTTTAGAGTTAATACAACAAAATACCTGAAACAGTATATTCCAGACTTAACAATCAAAGATGGATTGTTTTGTAGCAGCCCTTTCAGTGTTACCTGGCCATCTCAGGCAATCCTGCTGGAAGAAAAGATAATGAGCTTGGATCTTAGAGTTAATACAACATGGTACCTGAAATAGTATATGCCAGACTTAAAAATCAAATCATAGATTGTTTTGTAGCAGCCCTTTCAGTGTTACCTTGCTTTCTCTGGCTATCCTGCTTGTAATAACTATTTCTTTAACATCCAGTAAAATGAATAGCATTTAATTAGTTAGCAGATTAAAATCCCTTGTTTTCTTTCAATTTCAAGTTTTAATTTTGTCACAGGTTCCTGGAGTTGGATACAGAATGTAATTACGATTACGTTACTGTGTTTGATGGAATGGACAGATCCAGACGTCTAGGTGCCTTCTGCTCAATAACAAACTTGGTTCTTGCATCTACATCAAACTCAATGTTTGTCACTTTTACAAGTGATGAAATTGTTAAAAAAAAAGGTTTTCTTCTCTCATACAACTCTTTTGGTAAGTTATTTTTAAAATATACTTCTGATTTTTCTCTACTCTTTCTTTTATTGTCCTTATTTACAGCTTCCATAAATTCGTATATGATTTCTGTGATCTTTTTACAGTATCCCTTGATGTTCGATTCCTTGCCTCTTTCCAATTGAAATATCTAGAGTCCTTTAAAATTTAACATTTTAAATCGATCGTATCCTAAATTCCGATGAAGCTGTTTAAATGCCTGATCAGTAACTCAGGAATTTATCCTAGCCAGTCTAGGTGACTCATTTATTGATTATAATAAGAGGACTTTTTATGCAGAATTTTTATCAAAATATTTCTGAAGTTTTACTTAGCTATTAAATTCTGTAATTTAAAAAAAAAATTATGAATCATTACAGTAGTATAGGAAAAATAATAATGCCCTATTATCTATGGACACCCTATGCTACATTTATCACACTGAGAAGACTGGCAGAATGTGGTTTTTTTACATATAAAAACAAAAAGTGAAATATTTTTTAGACTTCCTAAAATTGTGTTTTGGATGTTTAAAATTGTAAATTCTTTTTATAAATTTTTTTTTAGATAGGCCTTTTTTCATCATTTTGGTTTTGGCTGAGAGGCATGTTGCCCATTTTAGGCTCGATCATTTTGGGCTATGACCTTGAGTGCAGGGATTTATTGAAGGCCCACTCTGCCTTCGTTTGACTTCATGTCTTGTACTATATCCAGAATAATAGTTATCATTTTCGTCTCTATAGAGCACTTAATACCAAATTCTAGCGCAAACTTTGAGTCAGTAAACACTATGATGAACAGAATGGGTTTTCTTTAATCTGATTGGCGATGCACTTGTTTCAAGGCCATAGGTATAGCTTCCATTTCTGCATCGAAATTCGTGCTGTAGTTTTCACTCCACTCAGCCCTGAAATCTGCTCACTTTGAGATACCCCTTTGGGTACTAGATGAGTGCTTCGTAGACAGCTTCATTTTCAGTGATGTTGCAAGAGCTGTGAGTAAAAAGTTTGACGCGAGCATCCTTGTAGGACTCAAACTTTTTAAGCATCGAGAGGGCTCGACGTTATAACCAGCGCATTTTCCAGTGTCAGACATACATCAGGAGTTTCAAAGTTTTCATGTGTTTATCTCTCTATGATCAGCCAGATCTTCTCACGGTTTTCGGGCAAAAATTACTTTCTCTTGAGTTCACGGAGATGATGGAGGGGTCTTTCAAGCCTCGTCTGCCTCACCCGCTGGTCTTGCAATAGAGTTCAGGGTTCCGTTATTTCCATCCAAGGGTATCTTTCCACCCTGGTTAGAATTGCTTTCTCTCTTCTGATGTTGAGTGGTTATGAGTGTTCTGCACAGCGCCCCATGCACAAACCTGAGAGCCAGGTTCTGTATATGGTCCAAACCCTAGAGCCATTCGCCGTGCAAAGGATCAGTTGGTTAGTGTCAATGTTTCCCCTTTCGTTCCCAATGATAAAGCTTTCTGAAAGATTATATGTCCGTTTAAGATGGCTATATTTCTATTACGTACACAGCATGTCCACCGCTCACGTATGGCCCAAACTGCTCTTATGCTTGCAACTGTGACCAAAACAACACCCGCTACTGTAATAGAACCACCGGTCAGTGTATCTGCAAGTCTGGATGGACGTCCTAC